>JAQZBX010080441.1:0-13824 GCA_029593785.1 Cabassous unicinctus
AAAGGAGACGGCTCAAACACCTAAAGCCCAGGGGAAAGATGGACCATATACCTGATAGCTTACAGCTGACCTTAGGAAAAGAGCCAAAACTGATAGAGAAAGCCCAGAAAGAATCAAGCCTTATGCCAGGAGAGACAGGAAGCCCTGGGAGACAAGCCCCAGGCTAGCCTGCAGCTGAGATAGAGGAAACCCAGAGGGGAAGGATGAACCCTCGCAGAGATCACCAAGCATTTTGCTTCAACACATGGCAACTGACTCTGGTGAGAAAGCAACCTTGTAACTGTAAGCTTTTACCAAATAAATACCCATTATAAAAGCCAACAGATTTCTGGTACTTTGCATTGGAACCCCTTAGGCAATTTAATACAATTGATGAAAGAAGAAATTGAGGGATTCAACAGACTAATCACAAATAACGGGATTGAATTAGTCATCAAAATCCTCCCAACTAAGGGTAAGGAGCCCCAAATAGCAAAAAAAAAATGTCTTAAAAAAGAACAAAGTTGGAGGACTCTCACTTCCTGACTATAAAGCATATTACCTAGCTACAGTGGTAAAAAACAGCATGGTACTGGCATAAGGACAGACAGATTGACCAAAGGAATCAAATCGAGAACTCAGAAAATAACCCTTACATCTACACTTAAGTAATTTTTGACAAAGCTGTCAAGCCCACCCAGCTGAGCCAGAACAGTATATTCAACAAATGGTTCTGGGAGAACTGGTTAGCCATATCCAAAAGAAAGAAAGAAGACCCCTATCTCACACCTTATGCCAAAATTAACTTGAAATGGATCAAGGACTTAAATATAAAAACAACAACCATAAAACTCCTAGAAGAAAATGTAGGAAAACATCTTCAAGACCTTATGGTAGGCAGTAGTTTCTTAAACCTTATGCTCAAAGCATGAGCAACAAAAGAAAAAATAGATAAATGGGACCTCCTCAAAATTAAACACTTTTGCACCTCAAAGGACTTTGTCAAAAGGGTGAAAAGGCAGCCGACTCAATGGGAGAAAATATTTGGCAATCACATATCCAATAAGGGTTTAACATCCATGATATATAAAGATATCATACAACTCAACAATAAAGAGACAAAGTATCCAACTAAAAAATGGACAAAAGACTTGAAAAGACAACTGTCCAAAGAAGAAATACAAATGGTGAAGAAACACATGAAAAAATGTTCAACATCACTAGCGATTAGGGAAATGCAAATCAAAACTACAATGAGATATCATTTCATATGTATTAGACTGGCCATTATTAAGTCAGAAAACTGTAAATGTTGGAGAGGATGTGGAGAGATAGGAAAGCTTATTCACTTTTGGTGGGAATGTAGAATGGTACAGCCACTGTGGAAGACTGTTTGTCAGATCCTAAGGAAGTTGAATATAGACTTGCCATGAGACCCAGCAATACCATTGCTAAGTATATACCCAGAAGAACTGAGAACAGTGACACAAATAGATATCTGCACACCGATGTTCACAGCAGCATGATTCACAATAGCCAAAAGCTGGAAACAACCCAGGTGTCCATCAACTGAAGAATGGATAAACAAATTGTGGAGTATACACACAATGGAACATTATGCAGCAGTAAGAAGAAATGAAGTCATGAAACATATGACAACATGGATGAACCTGGAGGACATTATGTTGAGTGAAGCAAGCCAGACACAAAATAGTGTATGACTGCCCTATTATGAACTAAATATATTATGTGAAATATAAATATATTATGTGATATATAAATATGGGTAGAAATGCATATATAAGACCATTTTTCTTTGAAGCTGAACAAATGTAAATTAATAGTACAAAATGTTAATATCAGACAAAAAAATTTATACTAAGTGAAGGAAACCAGATACAGAATACTACATATTGTATAATTTCATTTATTTAAAATGTAAAGATAAATCAATTTATAAAGGTGAAAGGAGTAATGAAATTGTTCTAAAATTTTTGATGATGAATGTATAACATTGTGATTATACTAAAAGCCACTGATTATACACTTTGGATAGAATAGCCAGAAACAGCAGCTATGTACAGTGGGGGAAGCATAGAGAGATTGAGAGGTGAGGAATTTTCTTGTTTGTCTGTTTTGTGTTTATTATTATTGAAATAATGAAAATGCTCTAATAATCATAGATGTGATGAATGCACAACTATGTGATTATTACAAATACCACTGACTGTACACTTTGGATGAATTCTATGCTTTATTAATACGCATCAATAAAATTGGTTTTTAAAAGAGGCAGCAATAAAATACCTAGATAGTTTCACCTGTTTAAAAATAAATAAACAAAACAAAAAAATATACCTCCCGACCAAAAAAAGCTCAGGACCAGATGGCTTCACAGGTGAATTCTACCAATCATTCTGAAAGAAGTAACACCAATTCTACTTAAACTCTTCCAAAAAATAGAAGTGGAGGGAAGATTACCTAACTCATTCTATGATGCCAACATCACCCTAATACCAAAGCCACATGAAGATTCCACAAGGAAAGAAAACTACAGACCAACCTCTCTAATGAACTTAAATGCTAAAATCCTCAACAAAATACTTGCTAATTGGATTCAACAACACATCAAACAAATTATACACCATGAGCAAGTGGGTTTTATTTCTGGTATGCAAAGATGGTTCAATGTAAGAAAATCAAACAATGTAATACACCACATTAACAAATCAAAAGGAAAAAATCACATGATTATTTTTATTGATGCAGAAAAAGCATTTGACAAAATACAGCATCCTTTCTTGATAAAAACATTTTGAAAGATAGGAATAGAAGGAAACTTCCTCAGCATGATGAAGGGTATATATGAAAAACACAGCTAACATCACACTCAATGGTGAAAGGTTAAAGGCTTTCCCTCTAGCATCTGAAACAAGATAAGGAGGCTTGCTGTTAACGCTCTTATTTGACATTGTGCTAGAAGTACTAGCTCAAAAACTCAAGAAAAAGAAAGTAAATATTTCACTATTTGCAGTTGACATGATCCTATACATAGAACGCCCCCAAAAATCTACAACAAAGATTCTAGAGCTGATAAATGAGTTTAGTAAAGTGGCAGGATATAAGATCAACATGTAGAAACCAGTAGCACTTCTGTACATTAATAATGAGCAATCTGAGGAGGAATTATAAAATTCCATTTATAATAGGAACTAAAAGAATCAAATGTCTGGGAATAAACTTAACTAAAGATGTAAAGGACTTGTACTCAGAAAATACACAAATTTGTTAAAGGAAATCAAAGAAGAACTAAATAAAGGGAAGAATATTCTATGTTCATGGATTGGAAGACAAAACATCATTAAGATGTCTGTCCTACCCAAATTGATTTACAGATTTAACAAAATCCCAATAAAAATTACATAAGCATTTTTTACTGAATTGGAAAAGCCAATTATGAAATTTATTTGGAAGGGCACAGGGCCCCAAATAGCCAAAACGATACTGAAAAATTGGAGGACTCACACTAACTGACTTTAAAGAATACTACAAAACTACAGCAGTCAAAACTGCAGGGTGGGGAGCAGATGTAGCTCAAGTGGTTGAGCCCCTACTTCCTGTGTATGAGGTCCCAGGTTCGATCCCTGATACTCCCTAAAAACAAAAAAACAAATGGAAGAATCAACTCTCATTGGGGATCAGATATAGTTCAGTGGTTGAGCACCTGCTTCCCATGTCCAAGGTCCTGGGTTCAATCTCTGGCACCTCCATAAAAAAAATAAAAAAATAAAACAAAAAGAACTGCATGTTACTGGCACAAGGATAGACACACTGACCAATGGAACTGAACTGAGAATTTTGATACAGATCCTTGTATTTACAGTCAACTGATATTTGACAACACCATCAAGCTCACTCAACTGGGACAGAATGGCCTCTTCAACAAATGGTGCTGGGAGAACTGGTTATCTATATCCAGAAGAATGAGATAGGATCACCATCTCATGCCCTATACAAAAATTAACTCAAGATAGATCAAAGACATAATATAAGAGACAAGACCATAAAGTTCCTAGAAGATAATGTAGGGAAGCATCTACGAGATCTTGTAGAAGGAAATGGTTCCATAAACTTTATATCCGAAAAATAAAATAAAGTAAATGGGACTTGCTCAAAATTAAAAAATTTGCTCTTCAAATTATTTGTCAAGAAAGTGAAAAGGTAGCCTACTCAATGGGAGAAAATATTTGGGAACCACTTATCTGATAAGGTTCTAATACCCAGCATATATAAAGAAATCCTACATCTCAAAAACAAAAAGACAAACAACCCATTTAAAAAGTGGGCAAGAGATTTGAATAGACACTTTTCCAAAGAGGAAATACAAATGGCTGAAAGGCACATGAAATGATGCTCAACATCACTAGCTATTAGAGAAATGCAATTAAAACTACAATGAGATTGAAATCTTACACCTGTTAGACTGGCAGCTATTAAAAAACAGAGAACTACAAGTGTTGGAAAGGATCTGGAGAAAAGGGAACCCTCATCCACTGCTGATGGGAATGTAGAATGGTGCAGCCACTGTGGAGGATGGTTTTGTAGTTCCTCAGGAAACTAACTATATGATCCAACAATCCCACTGCTGGGTATATACCCAGAAGAACTGAAAGCAGGGACACGAACAGATATATGCACACCAATGTTCACAGCGGCATTATTCACTATTGCCAAAGGATGGAAGCATCCCAAATGTTCATCAACAGATGAAAGGATAACCAAAATGTAATATATACATATGATGGAATATTACTCAACTGTAAGAAGCAATGAAGTATTGACACATGCAACAACATGGATGAATCCTGAAGACCTTATGTTTAGTGAAGTAAGCCAATCACTAAAAGACAAATATTGCATGACCTCACTGATCTGACCTAAGCATATCTGTATATTGAGCAGACTCAGTGATAGTCAGGAAAATAAGTTAACAGGAGACAGAAAGGGAGTAGAGTGTGGTGAACAAACATTCAGTATGGGCAAAACCTATGATAAGGTGGAAGGGGGTGGTTTGGCAGTGGATGGGGGGGATCGTGATGTAAGGACATGAGTGGGGTCAATTGTGCTTGAATTTGAGGGTAAGCAGGGTGGGGGGATTGAGTTGGACTATCCATGGAACTGGGGAGAGGGCTGGAGGAGGGAGCAGGTAAACTCTGGAGAGCTGTAGGTCTGTGGTTGAAACTACAATGGTGGAAATGTTCTTTTGGCAAATATGGCAATGAAGGATCATTGGCACAGGGCATCAGTGGTGGAGGGATATGTGGGAAAGGGTGCACCTGGGGCATGCTTCTATGGAATATGAATGTGTTCATCTTCTCATAGAGGGTTATCTCAGTGGGTGGAGGCCCAAACAATAAACAAGAAAATATTAAACTCCCATTCTGGGGAGTCCTATTACATTCTCAAACAGACGGGCAAGAATCTCTCCAGTACATAGGCAATGCCTAATAAAAGAAAACAGACCAATATGTCAAGCCCTCAATACTAATGTATGTAACTATAAAACGTATTCTTGAAAAAATGGAAACTTAGTGGTTACCATAGGTTCTGAGGGGAGGGAGAGGGAAGAATAGGTGGAACATAGGGAATTTTATGGCATTGGAATTGTTTTGCATGATTTTGCAATGACAGATAAATGGTCAGTATATATTTTGTCAAAACCTATAAAAGTGTACAGTATAAAATATAAACCATAATGTAAATCATTGACCATGGTTAGTAGCAATGCTTCAATATTTACTCATCAATTGTAACAAATGTAACATATTCATTGTGGGTGTTGGCCAATTTAATGTAATTATGAATTCAAAAAATATATAATTGGATCATGTTTGTAAACTGATCTGTTAATCTGGGCATGATTGAGTTATGATTGGGGCATTGACTGGGCCACGTCAGTAGGGCGTTGAGCCCCACCCCTTGGTGGGTGGGGAATCAAATATAAAAGGCATGGCAAGAACAGAGTTGAAGCAATTCTTAAGAAGCAGTTTTGATGTTGGAAAGAAGGCCCCAGGAGAAGAGAAGCAAGCCGTTCACCTGATCGTCTACAGCTGACCTTGTGGTAGAAACAGGAGCTAAGCCCGGAGAGAAACGCAGCCCTGGGAAGAGAGGAACCCAAGAAGCCTGAACCCTGGCAAACGTCGGCAGCTGTCTTGCTCTAACACGTGGCAATGGACTTTGGTGAGAGAAGAAACTTATGCTTTCTGGCCTGGTAACTGTGGACTTCTACCCCAAATAAATACCCTTTATAAAGACCAACCCATTTTTGGTATTTCACATTAGCACCCCTTTGGCTGACTAATACACTCACGTAAGATGCTTTTGATAGGGGCAGGGTATATGGGAATCCCCTATATTTTCTATGTGGCTTTTCTGTAACATATATCTGTTTTGAAAATAAAATTAAAAAAAAAAAGACATTGGAGGAACATACAGAAGAAACTGTCAATATACACAAAAGATAAAAGATCTCATGATGATGAAAGGCACATGAAAAAAATTTTTTTTGCTTTGTATTTTTGGGAGGTTTTGGATTATGAAGTGTTAAAACTATGGCAGGGGAGGATCACTGGTGCAGGGTGTCAGTGAGTGGGGTATGTGTGGAGAAGGATGCACCTAGGCATGTCTCTATGGAATAAGAATGTGTTCGTGTGGCCATGAGGTATTATCTCTGTGGTTAGAAAACTACACAATAACCAACAAAATATTAAATTCCCATCCTGGGGAGTCCTGCTACATTTTATAATAGAATGGCAAGAATCTGTAAAGTACATAGGCAGTGCCTAGAGAAAGATGACAAATCATTATGCCAGGCCCTTGATATTGATGCTTATACTTATGAACCTTATTCTTACAAAGTTGAAACTTAGCCTAGTAATATATATTGACTAAGAGTTACCTCCTGAATACCTTCTTGTCACTCAAATGTGGCCTCTCTCTAAGCCAAACTCAGCATATAAGCTCACTGCCTTCCCCCTGGCGTGGGACATGATTCCCAGGGATGGGCGCCCCTGGCACTGAGGGATTATTACCAAGTGCCAACTAGCAATGCATTTAGTAAAAGACCTAGAACAAAACAGGGAAATATTAAATACAAATGTGTTTTTATGGCTAAGAGGTTTCAAATTGAGTTGGGAGGTCATTCCAGAGGTTACGCTTATGCAAACGTCTTGGGAGGATCTCACTGACTGCCACAGTAAACAATGCCTCAATCAGGAGTGCTCCTGAGGGCACTAGAGACATGCAGACAGTATAGGCAGGGTAGACAACCCCAGGAAATCAGAACCCCATCAGTTGGCCTTACCTTAGAATATATGAAAACCTATCTCCCCAATCTATCAGAGTTAGACTCATTTATAATTTTGCTAACAGGTTCCTTTGCCCCTTTTATTTGAACTTATAATTAGCACTATACCCATTAAATGTATGTCCCAGAGACTTTAAATCGTCCTGCTGTTCATATGCCAGCTGAGCCGTGAATCTCAGCAGAGTTGCAGTCAACATCTACTCTCCAGTTCATCGAACTCACCCAGAACATCTAACAAAAGGATGATGGACAACACCCATCCCAAAAAACAGAGAGTAACTACAACTGCAAGCCAGACAGTTCCATCTATCTGCTCCATGGGATCTAAGCCACCTCTCAAGCAGAAGCAGAGTGGGCATCACCATCCCCAAATCTCAAGATTGAGGAATGAACAAACATAAAGGGGGAATGCTACTGTGGACCAAAGTAGACTTATAATTCTAATAATGGAAGAACATTTAACATTGATATAAAGACAGTGGTCACCAAAAATTCTAAGGGGAGGGAGAAGGAAGAATAGGTGTAATATGGGGCATTTTAGGGGACACTGGAACTGCTCTGCATGACATTGCAATGATGGATATATGCCATTATACATTTTGTCAAAACCTATAAATTTGTGCAATGCAAACTATAAACAATAATGTAAACTATAGATCATAGTAGCAATGCTTCAATATATGTTCATCAATTGTAACAAATGTACCACACTAATGAAAGTTGTTGTTAATGGGGTAAGTGTGGGAGGGGGAGGAAGTTGCATTTATGGGAGTCCCCTATATTTTTAATGTAACTTTTATGTAATCTAAAACTTCTTTAAAAATAGAGGAAAAGATAAAAATATAAAAGTAGACATTAATAGAAGTGAGAGACAAAAACGTATCAGACTTACAAAGGTTAAATAGCAAACTGGCAGAAGAAAGACCTGTATTATCAGTAGTTTCTTTAAATGTAAATGGATTATACTTGCTAGTCAAAAGGCATAGATTGGCAGAATGGATAAAAAAAGCAAGACCCAACTATACGCTGTCTGCAAGAAACTCACATTAAATTAGAAGATGCAAGTAGGTTGAGGGTGAAAGGATCAAAAAATATACCATGCAAGTAGTAACCAAAAGAGAGCTGAACTGGCTATACTATTATTGGATAAAATAGAATTTAAGTAAAAAACAGTTATGAAGGGAAAAGATGGTCAATACATATTATACAATTCAACAGGAAGATGTAACAATTATAAATATAAATGTACCTAGGTAGAGCCTCAAAATGTTTGAAGCAGAAACTGAAAGATTTGAGAGGAGAAATGGACAGTTCTACATTAATTAATTAATAATTAATAAAGGAGACTTTAATACACAACTTTCAACAATGGATAGAACATCTAATCAGATCAATAAAGAAGTACAGGGCTTGAATGATATACTAAAAGAACTAGACTTAAAAGACATATATAGAACACTATACCCTACAAAAACAGAATACACATTCTTTTCAGATACACATGAATCAACTCCATATGTTGGGTCATCAAACAAGTCTCAATAAATTAAAAAATACTGAAATCATACCAATGTATGTTCTCTGACCACAATGGAATGAAGCTAGAAATCAATAGAGGGAGAAAGGAAAATTCACAAATTTGTGGAAATTAAACAACATACTCTACAACAATCAATGGGTTCAAGAGAAAATCAAAAGTGAAATTAGGAAATATTTTGAGGTGAATGAAAATGAATAAACACCATACCAAAACTTATGGAATACAAGGCAGTGCTGAGTGGGAAACTTATAGCTCTAAATTCTTACATTTAAAAAAGAAAGACTTCAAACCAGAAACCTAACCTCAAAACTGGAAGAACTAGAAGAAGGAGAAACTAAACCCAAAGCAAGCAAAAGGAAGGAAAAACAAAGATTAGAGTAGAGATAAATGAAATAGAAAACAACAACAAAATAAGAAGCCTCAACAAAACCAAAACTTGTTTCTTTGAAAAGATCAACAAAACTGACAACCCTTTAGTGAGACTAACAAAGAAAAAAGAGAGGGGATACAAATAGTGAAAATCAGAAATGAAAAGGGGTACATCACTACCAACCCTGCTGAAATAAAAAGGACTATCAGTGGATAGTATGAACAACTTCAGGCCAATAAATTAGATAACCTAGATGAAGTGGACTAATTCTAAGAAACACATAAACTACCTACATTGACTCAAGAAGAAATAGAACATCTCAACAAACCAACTACTACTAAAGAGATTGAATCAGTAATCAAAACCCTCCCAACAAAGAAAAGCCCAAGACCAGATGGTTTCACTGGGTAATTCTACCAAACATGTCAAGAAAACTTAACTCTGTTTCTGCTCAAACTCTTCCAAATAATTGAAGAGGAGGGAACACTCTATAACTCATTATATGAGGCCAACATCACCCTTCTACCAAAGCCATATAGAAATACCACAAGAAAAGAAAACTACAGAACAATATTGTTCTGTATTGTTGGTATTTCTTATGAAATATAGATGCAAAAATCCTCAAAAAATACTAACAAACTGAATCCAACAGCATATTGAAAGACTTATATACTATGATCAAATGCAATTTATCACTGGTATGCAAGGGTGGTTCAACATAAGAAAATCAATTAATATAATAAAATACATTAACAGAATGAAGGGAAAAAATACAAGATCATCTCAATTGACACAGAAAAATAATTTGACAAGATACAGCACCCTTTCTTGATAAAAAAACACTTAAAACACTAGGAATACAAGGAAACTTCCTCAATGTGATAAAAGCATAAATGAAAAACCCACAGTTAACATCCTACTTGATGGTGAAAGACTGAAAGCTTCCCCTCTAAGATCAGGAAACAAGACAAAGATGCCCACTGTCACCACTATTATTTGACATTGAACTGGAAGTTCTTTCCAGAGAAATTAGGAAAGAAAAATGCATAAAAACCATCCAAATTGGAAGGAGTAAAACTTTCCCTATTTGCAGATGATATGATACTATATACACAATATCCTGAAAAATCTACAACAAAGCTCCTAGAGCTAATAAATAAATTCAGCAAAGTGGCAGGGTACGAGAACACTAAAAAATTAGTAGTGTTTCTATACACATAAGCAATGAGCAATCAGTACAAGAAAGCAAGAAAAAATTCCATTCATAATAACAACAAAAAGAATTAAATATCTAGGAATAAATCTAACCAAGGATGTAAAGGACTTATACATAGAAAACTACAAAACATTGCTAGAAGAAATCAAAGAAGACTTAAATAAAAGGAAGTATATTCCATGTTCATGGATTGGAATAGTAAATATCATTAAGAAGTCCAATCTACCCAAATCAATGCATAGATACAATGCACTACCAATCAAAATTTGAGCAGAAATGGAAAAGCCAATCATTAAATTTATATGGAACGGTAAGGGGACATGAATATCTAAAGCCATCTTGAAAATAACAACGAATTTGAAGGACTCCCACTGCCAGATCCTAAAACTTATTACAAAGCCACAAGTAATCAAAACAGCATGGTTGAGGCACAAGGTCAGGTATACAGACCAATGAAATTGAACTGAGAGCACAGAAATCAACTGTATTATTCAGGGTTTTCTAGGGAAGTGTAACTGACAGGAGGTATCTGTAAATAGTATGAGATTTTATTAAATTGTCTCACATAACCATGGGGATGCACAAATCCAAATTCTGTAGGGCAGGCTGCAAGCCAGAGACTCCAATGAAGGTCCTTGATGAGTTTCCCAAGAGACTCTGGCTGTCTGAAGTAGAGATGGAAATTCTCTCTCTGAATGCTGGAATCACTTCTTTTAAGGCCTTCAACTGATTAGATGAGACATCACTCATTGCTGATGGCAATCTCCTCAGTTGATTGTAGATGTAATCAGCCATATATGCCATCAACTCACTGATGATTAACGTCCATGAAATACATTTGTATTACAATTAGCCCAGTGTTTGCTTGACCAAAAAACTAGGCACCATTATCTGGCCAAGTTGACAAATTAGCCTAACCATTACATCAACCATCAAATTTATGGCCAAATGATTTTCAACAATGGGGCAAAGACCACTCAATTGGGAAAGATTAGTCTTTTTAACAAATAGTGCTGGGAAAACTGGAATCCATTTGTATAAAAAAAAGAAAAAAAGTTGTTAAAAGAAATTAAAGAAGACCTAAATACAGGAATATGGGAAGATGGTGATGGACTAACAAGCAGAGCTGAATGCTCTTGAAAAAAAAAAAAGGAAAAAGAGCCAATAGCTTTCTGAGGGACCTCCTTCGTGGGTGAACAGACCAGGACAGTGCTACACAACTCCCAGGAGGGTGAAGAACAGAGAGATGAAGAAGTTAAAACATGAGTTACCAAGCCCCCGTGGTGGCTGGGAAGGGCTCCCCTCCCCCACCCCCAAGATATTAAGCTGCAGTAAAACACCTGGTTCACTATAGCCATCTGAGGAGCAGACATCTTCTGCCCTGTCAGCTGTTTCAAGGGAAAAGGGAGGGAAGGTCGGGGTGTTTTTCTTCAGTGAATTCAGCCAGTAGAGCTGGCTTTGACTCTCTGATCTGGATATTCAAGACAGGAACACAGTAAAGCCTAGACTGAAACACCTCTGTGGAAAGGTGCGCTGAATCGCGCCATCTGCTGGCCAATATGGAAATTACACGGACAAAAACTGTTCACTCTCTCTGTAGCCAACCCCAGGGAGAAATTCTGTGCCCCACTAGTGAGTCCCTGGCAAATTTTTGAAAACTTAAGCTGGGCAATTTTAAAGACTGAGAATGGGTTGAACCAAATATCAAAGAAGGGCTGTGGAAAAAAAAAAATAGGCAAGAGAGAGAAATTAGCCACCAGAGTAAATTCACCAACATATTCAGATATCTAGCCATCAGCAAAAAATTACATGCCATTCTAGGAAACAGGAAGAGACGGCACAGTTAAAAGAACAAACCAAATATCCTGAAGAGATACAGGATTTAACACAATTAATCAGTGATAATCACACAACTCTCCTAAATCACTTCAAAGAATTTAAAGAAAATATGACTAAAGAAATAAAGGATATTAAGAAGACACTGGGAGAGCATAAAGAACAATTTGAAAGCCTGCAAATAAAGTAACAGACCTTATGGGAATGAAAGACATGATGGATGAGATTAAAAATACATTAGAGGCATATAAGAGCATATCTGAATTGCTTGAAAACAGAATTCGTGGTTTTGAAGACAAAACATTTAAACTGGAAAAGACAAGAGAACAGAAAGAGAAAAGAATGGAAAAAATGAAACAGAGTCTCAGGGAATTGAATGACAATGCAAAATGCACAAACATTCACATTATTGGTGTCCCAGAAGGAGAAAAGAATGGAAAAAGGGCAGAAAGAATATTTGAGGAAATAATGACCTAAAACTTCCCAACTAGTTTGAAGGACATAAATATCAATATCCAAAAAGGACAATACACCCCAAACAGAATAAATCCAAATAGACCTACCCCAAGAACCTACTCTTCAGAGCTAAAGAGAGGATTCTGAAAGCAGCAGGAGAAAAGCAAAGGATCACATGCAAGGGAATTTCGATAAGATTGAGTGTTGACCTCCCATCAGAACCAATGGAGGAGAGAAGAAAGTGGTATGATGTATTTAAGGTACTGAGAGAGAAAACCGTCAGCCAAGAATTCTGTATCCGGCAAAGCTGTCCTTCAAAAATGAGGGTGAGTTCAAAGTCTTCACAAACAAACAAAAACTGATAGAATATGTTACCAAAAGACCAGATTTGCAAGAGATATTAAAGGGGGTGCTGCAGCCTGAAAGGAAAAAACAAGGGTGGGAGATTTGGAGAAGAGTTTAGAAATGAAGATTATTAGGAAGGGTAAACTAAAGGATAAGAAGACAGACAATAGAATGATATGACAACAGGTAGCCAAAGGACAAAATGGATGAAATAATGCCTTTACAGTAATAACACTGAATGTTAATGGATTGAAGTCCCCAATCAAAAGACATAGACTGATAGAATGGATTGAAAAAATATGAGCCATCTATATATTGTCTACAAGAGATTCACCTCAGACGAAAGGACACAATCAGGTTAAAAGTGAAGGGTTGGTTCATCAATTGTAACAAATGTACAACACTAATGAAAGATGTTTATGTGGGAAAGTGTGGGAGGAGGGGTGGGGTATATGAAAATTCTCCATATTTTTAATGTAACATTTATGTACTCTAAAGCTTCTTTAAAAATAAAAAAAATTTTGAAAAAAAAAAAAAAAAGTGAAGGGTTGGGGGGAAGCGGCTGTGGCTCAATTGGATGGGTGACCGTTTACCATATGGGAGGCCCCGGGTTCGATTCCTGGGGCCTCCTGGTGAGGCAAGTCGGCCTGCGTGGCACAGCGAGCTGGCGCGGCAAGATGACGCAACAGAAGGAGACAAGCAGACACAAAGCAAAT
>JAQZBX010080442.1:0-13821 GCA_029593785.1 Cabassous unicinctus
AAAAGATTTATTTATTTTTTTATTTATTTATCCCCCCCTTGCTGCTTGTGCTGCTGTGTCCATTTGCTGCGTGTCTTCTCTGTGTCTGCTTATCTCTCCCTTGCTGTGAGGTCCCGCTGCATCAGCCCACGGCGCCACGCAAGCCGGCCTGCCCTCACAAGGAGGAGGCCCCAGGAAGTGAACCCGGGGCCTCTCATATGGTAAACGGGTGCTCTATCCGTTGCGCCACACCCGCTTCCTGCCGTGAGGCCTCTGCATCAGCCCACCGCACCGCTCAGGCCTGCGTGCCCTCACAAGGAGGCCTCGGGACGCGAACCCGGGCCTCCCATATGGTAAACGGGGGCTCTATCCACTGAGCCACACCCGCTTCCCAGTAGGAACTTTTGATTAGATTACTCCAGTTAAGGTGTGGCCCAGGGTGAATGTTTGTTTTTTTTTTTTAAAGACTTATTTATTTATTTATTTATTTATTTATCCACCCCCCCCACCCTGTTGTTTTGTGCTCACTGTCTGCTGTCTGTGTGTTCTTCTGTGTCTGCTTGTCTTCTCTTTACGTGGCACTGGGAACAGATCCTGGGACCTTCCGGAGTGGGAGGAAGGCACTCAATCTCTTGTGCTTCCTCACCTCCCTGGTCTGCTGTGTCTCTTATCGTCTCTCCTCTGTGTCTCTTTTTGTTGCATCATCTTGCTGTGCCAGCTCTCCATATGGGCCAGCACTCCTGCGTGGGCCAGCTCTCCTGCATGGGCCAGCACTTCTGCGTGGGCCAGCACTCTGCTCAAGCCAGCTTGCTGCACGGGCCAGCTTGCGTCTTTCACCAGGAGGCCCTAGGAATTGAACTCTAGACCTCCTATATGGTAGATGGGAGCCCAATTGCTTGAGCCACATCCGTTGCCCCCAGTGAGTCTTAATCCTCGTACTGGAGTCTTTTATGAGGGAATGAAATGCAGACAAAAAGAGAGAGAGAAAGCCACAGAAGCAGGAAGCTGAAAGCAATGAAACCCTGGAGAGAAGGGAGAGACCGGCAGACCTCGCCATGTGCCTTGCCTTGTGACAGAGGAATTCAGTATCCCTGGCAGCCACTCCTCAGGAAGAAGGTATTGTTCTGATGATGCCTTGATTTGGACATTTTTCTCAACCTTGAAAGTGTAAGCTTGTAAGCCAATAAATCCCCATTATAAAATCCAACACATTTCTGGAATATTGCTTTCAGCAGCCCAGCAGACTAGAACAGAAAGTCTACTTCATTTTTTTCATCTTTAATCATCAGAGTCTATTGACGTTCCCAATATATATTTATTGCATGGATGATTGAATGAATGAATCTATCCTATGTGCAAAACACTGCACTTAGCAATTTGAAGGATTGCTTAGTAGTAGAGACAGACAGAGAGAGCGAGAGTGAGAGAGAGAGAGAGAGAGAGAGAGGGAGAGAGAGATCTCCGTCTACCAAAACAATCTTGATACCAAGGAGCTTAACATCTGGTTGCCTTTCTTCAGGAGGATGATAAACATATAAGAAAAAAAAAGCATTAAGATGCATGGAATGAATTACACCAGATTAATTTTGTTTTCAGAGGAATCACACATGAGGGTTTGCTGTAACCAATTAATATGTCTTAATACTTGTAGGAGAACAAAAAAGAAGTCAAATCACATTGATCAAGGGCATAGGATATGGAGAACCAGCTTAGGGGCTTTCACAGCTGTCTTTCCATTGTATACTTCGGTTAGTCAACTCTGTGAGATATTATGATACTATGTCTGTACCATTCAAATAAGGAAATTGAGACTGAGGGAGGTGAATTATCTTTGTAGGTTGTAAACAATTCACAATTGGCAGAGCTGGGATTCTAAACCTGCCTCCCAAATACAGGCTGTTACCCGCTTACTGATATTTGTTGAGTAAGCGTGAATTAGTTCTTACTACATCAGCCTCAGTTTTATAGATTGCTCCAGCACCCGAAAACCTTCAGTATCAAGACTGACCCAATTAATGACCCTTAATGCAAGGCCATTGAACAATTTTCAATTCACTCTTTCTTCCTTCTTTCCTTTTAAAGTCATTCTCTGGGTCATTCATTCCAGATATTATTACAATTAATTCCCTCCCATGGCCATGCCATATTCTGAGGTGGGCATATAGCAGTAAGTAAATTACATGCTCTATACTGGGGGCTCCAAACCAGGGGTCCACAGAAAGATTGCAAGGGGTCTGAGAGCTTGAATTAAAGTAGAAAAAAGCATTATTCTTGTGGGAATGTGTTGGTGCGGGTGTGATATATTTATTAAATAACACACAGTATAGTGTGGACTTAGTATGATTTTTATTTTGATGTAGCATGTTCTGAGTGCAGTGGATAACTGCCTGCAAAAAAGTTGGTAAGGATGGCAGAGATGGTTTAATGACACTCGTGAGAAAACTAGAATTTCTAAATGTTTGCTGAAAATGACTATCTGAAGAGATGTTGAACTGTGTTAGGTTATCAAAATTATGGGAAAGTAAAACATAATTTTAAATAGTCCTAAAATTTAATTTAAAGACATGCTGATGTTGAGTGTCTTAAAACTATCGGCCACTACATTTTGAGAAGGGGTTTGTGGTTTTCACCTGACTGGCAAAGGGGTCCATGGAACAAAAGAGATTAAGAACCCCTGCTCTACACCCATATAAAGCTTACAACTTACCGACAATATCCTGGCTCCAAACAACATGCATTTGTGATCTCACAGTTCTTGTGGGCTTGGGGTGTGTTAACTGTCTAGCTGGATCATCTGCCCAGGGTCTCATAAAGCTGCAGTCAAGATGTTAGCCGGACTGTGTTCTCATCTGGAGGCCTGACTGCAGAAGAATCAGTTTCCAAACTCATGCATGCTGTAGGCTGCATTAATTTCTCAGTGGTTGCAGAAATGACAATACTGACTTCTTGTTGTGCAATGGAACCTGGTTGGACTGGGGACGCGGGAGGTCAGCTACATTCAGTGCCTAGAGCTACATCTAGCCCCCAGAGGCCAGACTCAGCTCATGTGGGTGTCCCCACAGGACTGCCTAGTTCTAGTGTCTAGATGTCTCTAGAGCCCTCAGGAGACCCTGCTTGAGGCACTGTTTACTGGGGCACTCAATGAGATCCTGCTGAGAAGTGCAAAAGCATAACCTCTGAAATGACCTCCTGACTCACTTTCAAATCTCTTAGCCATAAAAACTCATTTGTATTTACTATTTTCCCCTTTTGGTCTAGGTCTTTTTCCAAATGCATCTCTAGTTGACGATGAAACTCTCTTATAGCATGTAAGCTATTATTTTATTTTCTTATATATAATTTCAGTATTAATTTTCAGGAATGTATATAAGAAAGTAAGGGAAGCCTGAATTGGTTAAAAGTACACTCGTGGGGGCGGATGTGGCTCAAATGGTTGGGCGTCCGTCTGCCATATGGAGGGACCTGGGTTCGATCCCTGGGACCTCCCGGTAAAATAAAAATATATATACAGAAGGCGCATGGGCTGCCAGGCTCTGTGTGCCGGTGAGCCGCCAGGCCCTGGCAGCCAGGCAGCAAGATGATGACGTAACAGGAGAGAGACAAGAGGAGATGCTCCAAAAGCTCCAAAAAACCAGGAGCCAAGGTGGCGCAGATGGCAGAACACCTCTCTCCTACATCGGAGGTCTCCAGGATCGAATCCTGGTGAAAACTGGAGGAGGAGGATGAGAAGAGATGAAACAGACACAGAGAATTGCCCAGTGAATGGACACAAAACAGCAAATAGGGAAGGGGGGGTTTAAAATGGATCAAGTAAATAAATAAATCTTAAAAAAAAAAAAAAAAAGAAAAGCACACTCGTGTGTATTAATTTCATCTACCAGTACATTCCTTGAATTCTTAGAGAATTAAATATGTTATGCAAATACCCCATGAAAAAAATCCCTGGTAAATAGTGAAACCTAAAGGTTTTCTATGTCAGGCACTTTCATGTGCATTTTCTTTTAAATTTTCCCCCATTCCCATTTGTTTTGTTCACAGAAGACCGAGTGATTTGAGCTGTATTGAATTCCTTGTTACACTGATGTATGCTTTTTCACTTTGTCAGCATGGAGTATTATCAAGATATAAAAAAGCTCTACTTTGGTAGTAGCAGAGAAGTATTTTTTGTTTGGTTCTCTTTGTTTGTTTCTCTTCATACTTTTTTGCCACATTATGAAACTCAATTTTGTTCATTTTCTTTTCATTTCTGAATTGTCCAAGATGCTTATTTAAGAGAAGTTCCACCTCCTTAAATATAGTCCCATTAAAATAAAGTAGCCATTTGCTTTCCCATAAACGTTTCCTAAAACACGTCTTCTTCCAGTGTTACCAAGCTTGTTAGGTGAAGAAGTTCTTCTACTGGAGGGGGAAATGGCTCTACTCCAGTCCTACAGGCTTTGAAAGGTGTCCATGTATCTCGGCTCCTGGGAGCCACATCATACCTTGTCAAGGTCAGTGGATTTCACACCCCAAGACTGGATTTCTGTGCATCGGTCTGTGATCAAAGAAGCTGTATCTTCATGGAAGGATGCAGATTGGTCCCTGGTTTAACAGTTACCGAAGGATCCCATGCCATATAATTTCTCTTCTGGTTTCAGGCAGAGGTTTCAAAATAACGTCATGAAGATGCGGAAATAGTATATTCTGTTCTCCCAAAGTAGAACATGTGATTTCAAGGTCATGATGATTAGTTTGAGGAGGTGTGGAAACCCTAGATGGTGACTGCAACTCAGAAAATATTTTCCAGAAGTCTGTGTGTGTGCTTATGTATGCCTTTATATTTACTCCAAACTAGTAATCAGAAATTGTCAGGACCTGCTATATGATTTAACATTCTACTTTAAATCAGAGCTTTTGATTTTCTGACTCATAGTGTTGCAAAATATAAGAGTTTTAAAACTGCGACTATTGCATTGAAATCCTCAACTTTCTCCAGGTATTATCTTTGCAATTTTTCTTTAAGTAATAATAAAAAAAGAAAATTATCCAGGGGATAGCAATTGCATAAATTGCCAGATAGCAAAGTAGATAAAATTTTAATCAAATGTCTTGGGGCTTAGACAGGAAAATATATAAATCATTTAAAGGTGTATTAAAAAATTTAAATGTAAACTGCTCTCTTTTAGAGGCCATCCATATTTAATTTTTATATTTTATAAAATATAACCATGTTTTAGGCAGTCATGTAAAAATAGATTAAAACAATTTTCTTGTAAGGCAATTCAAATAGTTTCTGCTTGTTAATTTTGGATTATAGCTTGTTCTTAGCACTAGATAAAACAGACTTTTTTAGAAGAAATATTCTGGACATAGTTGAACACTGTAGAAAATCTTATGGATTTTGAGTGAATTACAGTGATGCTAGTATTGTAATCTCAAGTACATAAAGTGTACCCTATTTCCCTTAACTAGCCATATGAAAACACAGTAGTTTTTACAATTGAGGCAAAATGTCCTTTTAAAGCTAAATGCACCCAACACACTTAATCAGAAAAAACACTCAAATATTAGTGTTCAATTAAGCATGAGTGGCAGACCTGGGTACATGTCCTCCCATCCCATCTCCTCTTCTTGAGAACACACAAAAACCACCTTTACCAGAGGGCCTTATGCTTGGGTTGAGGTTGCCTTCTGGCCAATGGAACCATCGACGTATGGCCAATTCCAAGCAGGTGCTTTGTGCCAGGTCAACTGTGTGATCCAGCAAGATCCAGGACAGAAGGAAGTGTGATCTCTGTGCTGTGGTCTGTAACCTCAGCACCATTCAAAATGGCACCACTTGAGAGCTCTTAGACATGAAGCATCTGAGGCCCCAATGAGTCACAGTCCACATTGTGATGAGATCCCCAGGTGACACGGGGGCACGTGAAAGTCTGAGAAGCCATGGTGTACAGAAAATCCACCCAGAGCTCACCAGAAACATCTTTGGGTAGAGGGGAAATAAACGTTGATTGTGGCAAGCCACAGAGATGTGTGGTGGTTTGATGTGACAGCTAGAATTAACCCACAGCTAGAAGTAACTCGCTAATACTCAGTGAAGATATTATATGAGTTACCAAATCTATAGCTGTAATTATTTTACTGTTGTGTGGATGTAGGGGGTTGAATTGTGTCCCCCCAGATCGTGTCCATGTTCTAAGCCCCAGTAGATGTGAATGCATCTTTATCTGGAAATAGGGTCTTTAGGGATGTAATCAGGTGATTAAATTGACCCTTCAGAGCTCCCAAAACTATGTCCTCTTCAGTTTCTTCTTTATGTTTTCAAATTTGAAAGCCCTGTCAAGGCAGCTGATCCAGGTAGCCAGTCGAGCTCCTGGCTCATTACCTTTAACCACATACAAAATAAAGCCCACCTGCCCTAACCACCCCTGTAAGACGGAAGAACCCTTGCCCAATCAATAGGAGTCAAGATGACTTCCTTTTTGTGTCCATCCCTAGAACCCCGAAGCTACCTCTTTTCTGGCTCTGGCTTCCTTTTCTGGCTTGGTGTCCGGAATCAAATGCCATGGTCTGCAACCTTGACTCCAATTTGTAAGATGAGGTCAATCTGGATTAGGGTGGCCATAGCTCCAATGGCTGGTGTCTATAAGAGAAAGGAGAGGGAGGTATGGAGGCGGAGACTCAGAGGTAGAGAGAAGAATGATGCGTGCAGACAGGGACAGAGCCTGGCGTGGCGTGGCTGCAAGCCAAAGGACGCTGGGGATGGTCAGCCACCACCAGGAGCATGAAGAAGGCGTGGGGCAGCTTCTCCTTCGGCTACTCCAGAAGGAACCAAACCTACCAACACCTCGAATCAGGCGTCTATCAGAGCTGTTGGATATTTGTCTTGCTGTTTTTAGCCATCCAGTGTGTGGTACTTAGTTATGGCAACACTCGCCAATTAATATAATAGCTGTGTGCAGAAAAACACACATTTATACACACATGCAATCCCATCTTCTTTTTCTTAGTATTTACACGTTTCCTCTCAATGGCTCTATTGAGGTGTAGTGTTCACCCTTTCTCACCTTTTCCAATAACACAGGAGAGAAACAGTTACATATTCTGAGACCTCTATAATATGACATTTGCGTCACTGAAATTTAGAAATGATGGCGTATCCATGGCGAAGAAGGGCAGGGATCTGTCTCAAAGTCATGTCATGGTTCATGCATAGATTCTTAAGTCAACTCAGATTAGCTAGGGAGAGTTGTAACCTTGCTTAAAATTTTATTTTAGGGAGAGGGGAGGAAGCCGCATGCTCTAATTTGGCAGCTGTCAATTTTTCCATTTTGGAAACCATTTGCACTATTAACAATGACTAAGGATCTCAAAGAACTTTTTCCAATGTGGGCTATATTTACCAATGTTTACCAAATTTAGGTATTAAAACCAGGAATTCTTTAAAGCATTTTTTATTATAATTATTTTTGTTTCATATAATAAATCCTTTACATGTTATTATTTTTATTAAAAATAGCTACATTTTTAAAATCTAGAGAGTAGGGTGGCATGTTTTGTATTTGTGCAAATCTCCTTACTGAGCTTGATCAACGACAGCTGGATTCTCATATGTGTTTCTGCCTTCAATCTGTTATAATAACACACATTATGCAGCCTCTGGGAAATTTTACTCTAAACTCATGAGAGAATGAGAGAACAAAGGCCAATAGTGTCTTAAAATTATTATGAAAATAGTTCTGACCCTTGGGACCCCTTGAAAAAGTCTCAGGATTCTCTGGGTTTCTCAAACCACACAATGAGAACTTCGTGTCTAGTTGGTTGAATGCTGGAGCTTGCTGGAACTCAGGGGCAGGGTACTAGAGATCAGGAATGTGTACACAGTTTTTAGGGCTGGGAAAATGTGAAAACGTGGGACACCTTTTTCTAAAACCACCGTGAATCTGAAGATGGCTACCGCAGAAGATTAAATTAAGTGGGGTTGGGGTGTACTTTAAGCATGGTGTACTTGTGCCAATGAAGGCGGCTCTGGGAGAGATGAAGATAAAGAGTATAATCCCTCTGATGTAGGGGGTGAACTGAGCTGGGTTTGACTGTTGTGGTTTGGTAGAGTTGAGTGTGCCACAGGCTTCAGATTAGTCCAGCGATGGGCTGTTGTTTACGGTGTGGGGTCTGAGGGCTGAAGGATTTACTCATTGCTTCTGCTCTCCCCTCAGCATTTAGGAGCCCCGTAACTCCTGCACCACAGGGTTCTCTGGCCCCTTCCCCAGTGGCACATTGGTATGGCTTGTTAACTGGTGCTAGGATCAGGGTGGGGACGGGTGGGGGCTGTGGGTGGTCTGTTTACCTGGTGTAGCCTCAGGCTTAGGTCTTGGGTGTGGGACCTTCTCAGCATCCCTGGACTCCTTCCTCTTCCTGACCCTGAGTGGTTGGTCTTAGGGTGGAGAGTCTTTGTCCCAACCCCTTCCGTCCTTTTGAGGTCGCAGGTTTCTACTTGGTACCAGTGTAGAAATCTGGGGCCAGCACTGTTTCCAGCCACCACACACCCAGGGTAAGAGCACTTGTCTTCTTCACTTGCCCCAGCTGTGAAGGGTCTTTGCCTGGGGTAACATCACGTGCTGCATCTTTGGCCAGTGAGTTAAGGCTTTGCTTCCTAGGGGAGAAGGGCATGTGGAAGTCGGCATGGTTTTGCTCCTTTCCTCTAGCATCTTTTCATCATCTCTATGCTCCTACTCTGCCTTCAGCCTTTCTTGTAAGAACCCAGTGAGAGCTCATAAGTAAAAATTCTTGTGTCCAGGGTGCTAAGGATATTTGCATATTATTTTAGAAAAAAGGCAAAATCATAACTCTCATTTAGATGTAAAATAAACTTGTGCCAAATATTTTAACTCCTTAATGAGGGAACTGGTAAGATAGACTGTTGGTTTGCACATTTATAGCCCGATAAAGAAGGTTAAAATGGACACAAAAGGGACAAGCCCGTGGAATTCGTTTTCTGTTGTGCAGCCTAGCTTCCTTGGCATATCAAAAGGTCATCACCGGTTCAAAATGCGCATGTAGAAAATCAATTGCATTCTACAGGACATGATTTACATTACTTTGGACAGGGATTATTTGCATTACCATCAGTTTTGCATAACTTACGGATTTGTAAAATAGCCTAATCAAAGGCAAACAAAGGAAGAAATAGCTCAGATGGGGGGAGCTACTCAGGACACCCAGTGAGTTCACCCAGGCCAGGAACTGTTCTGAAATTTGGTTAAAACTTTAGCTGATATCATCTTGCTTGCTGGAGTGGAGCCTGGCTCTTCCTCTCACGCTCTGATATAGGTGAGAAGGTTTGATCCTCCCATTCTGTCTCTTTGGAGGACTCAAGGCAGGTTATAAATGTATAGGTTATGCATCATTTTCTCCTGTAAAGGGTGGGAGTAACCTTCTTGGCAGCTTTCTACAATTTAAGCAGATGTGAGGGGAAGAAAAAAATTGTTAAACCTTTTGACTCTCATGCTTGGCTACATGCACAGCTGGCTTTGTTATGGAGGAGATGTGGAGAGTACAGGCAGAGGGGGCTGTGTCTCTATTGGGTTGGAGCAGTGCAAAGAGAGGCAGCAGTAGTAGGAAAAACTCACCTGGGGACAGCTGTCAGCAGCCAGACGGAATTTGCTACTGGGGCGAGGAGTGACCAGAAAGCCTTCATATTGGAAGGTCCATAATTCATGCATCTCCTTTCTTTGGCAGAGCACTTTTATTATTACTATTAGCCTCCATAGAGAGACCATTCAAAAATATTTTTAGTAATTGTCGGTGGATTGGGGCAGGCATTTATAGCAATTGAATATTCTCACTGTATTCATTCAGGACAAAATAATAAAGTCAGTTGTACTCTAAGGAATAAAAGTATTAAATAGAAATAAATGGAGTGAAGTGATGATAACACCTACATTTGTATTGTACTTTACAGTTTTTCAGACACTTTCAACAAGATTATATTACATAATTAATACTACCACGATAGGAAGTGCATGAAATGGTTGCAATTTGATTTATTAATTATAGCCAGTTTTTACTTTGGGTTTATTTGTATAACACCCTAAATCTTCTTTTGCAAGTGGGCAGGTTAGCAGTACCAAAACCTGTGTTATTCTTCAGTTACAGTTTCAGAGAAAATTGGACTCAGAATGCTTATTAAGCTCCTTCAAGGTTGCACTTCTGTAAGTGGTAGACAAGATATTAGAACTCGAGATACCATCTCATCCTCCTGCTTTTTAAGATTACAGAACCTTGCACTTTGTATTAAAGAAAGCATTTTATAATGGATCTAGGTCACTTGCAGAAGAAAATTTCACATTTGCCTGTGTGTTTACTTTAATTCAAGATAAAATATGTCACTTTCATAACATGAAGATACTACTTCTGGGTAAATCTTTAGTGTTAGGTAAGAATTATTTGGGCTATGGTCTCTTAATTTTCCACTCTATAGTATATGTCTACTCAGGGTTTCATCTCAAGTTCTTAGGTTTTGTCCCCTACTTGGGAAATGCAATCCCATTCAATTTGGCTTATTTCCACTACTTTTTGCTCAGGTTATTAATTTACGTTTCCTTCATGGATGAGTTGAGCCTGTAATAATTACCTCAGTGTTGCTTAGAGTCTTACCTTGGTTTTGCCTTATTGTTGCATTATCAGGCAGATATAGATGTATAGGGAATTTGGAAGAGAGAAGATAGAAAGATGGGAAGCTGCAAAACTCCTTTACAGACCTTCACAGAGGCTTCTGGAAAGTTCTGGAAAGACCCCACCAAGCTGGTCACGTTGGGGCACATGAAACTCTTACACCGAGGGTCCCATCTTGAGGCTGTATCTTCACAGAACAAAGTGGTGGGAAACACTCTCTTCCAGGGAAACCAGCCAAAATAAGCACCCAGTAAGCAGACTAGAGGTCTCTGAGGATTTGCTTTTGGACTACATCATTCACTTCCTCTTCGTGTTCTCTGTCAGGATGTGATTGAAGATGATACGCATCGTCCTCCAGGAAGCACTTGTCTACCTCAAGTCCCCATTTATGGGTGTTTTGCCTGAGGAAATGGTAATATCTTAAACCAAGTAAGAGGCTGCTCATGGGTTCCTCTTTTGCCTGATTATATTCTCTTCATTACATAGATTTTTAGAAAGTTCAAAATCAAAGATGGATTGTATTAGTTTGCTATTGCTGCGTAACAAATCACTACAAGCTTAGAACAATGCATTTGTTTGCTCACAGTTCTGTAGGTCACAGGTCCATCTTGGCGTGGCTGGGTTTTCTGCTCAATGTTGAAATAAAAATGCTAATATGGTGAGTTCTTATCTGGAAGCTCTTAGAGGCAAGAAGTTGTTTCTAAGCTTGTTTTTGTTGTTGGCAGGATTCAGCTCCTTATGGTTGTAGAACTAGGGTCTCCCTTTTCTTTCTGGGGGACAGATCTGAGATCCTAGAGACCACAAGCATTCCTTGGCAGGCGGTTCCCTCCATTTCAAGCCAGCAATGATGCAAAAAATCATCCTGCTTTGACTCTCTGACTTCTTCTTCTGATAGCTGGGAACTCTCTACTTTTGAAGAGCTCATGAGATTAGGTGAGTCCCAACCCCCTGGATAATCTCCTTATCTAAGGTCAACTGTGCCAATGATCATAACCTAATCTGGAAGTAAAATCTACCATATTTACAATCCTGGGAATTATAAATTCCAGTGAGGGACAGGCTGTCTCAGGGACTATCCTAGAATTCTGCCTACCACAGTGATTTAGCAAATTTACATACCATTAGAGCTTTCAAACTTACTTCTGATTTATATATATATATATTAATATTTATTTACTCTTGTCACAAAAATATTTCATCTACTTTTCCTTTTCCTTAATAATTCTTGTTACAAAACATTATATATTAATTGATTCTATTTTTCAAATACACAAAAACATATAAATAAAATTCTTCTAGGAAACCTAACCTCAACCTACTTATGGTTAAAATTTCAGACTTTTCACCAGCTTTTTTAAACTACAGAATTCTCTCTCTCATCCTTTTCTGTCTCTTTCTTCCACATTTTGTTATATCTTGCTTTCTCAAATAAATTATATTACTCTTTTTTCCCATGTCAAGAAATTTTCTGCTCAAACATGATTTTTAATGGGTGCATGGATGTTATAAAACAGGCTAAATATTCAAAAATAAAGATAACCTTGATTTGTGGTATATCTATATGCTAAAGTCTAATTTTTTCATGTTGTATATAACTCAATGAACTACTTCACATGACTTATTTTGGTGGGAGGGGATACAAGATAATATACATATATAAAAGTGTATTTAAATCAACCTCCTCTTCCCATGAAAATTCCCTCCAGGAGAGATCTGGCCAATGGTCAAGCAAGAAGTTTTAAAAACTTTCAGTATTTATGACCTCCTTAGGTGTCCCTTGTTACCTTTGAAGTGTTTTAATTAGTAATATATTTATTTTCAGCTTTTCCTAAAAATTGACTTTCTGTAACTCTCACATACGGCTCACCCTCCTACATTTTAGAGATCACTAGTGAAGTCCATTTATTTTTTTCATACAGTTTTATGTATCTGAAGAACACTCTAGTTGATTATAATTATTCCCTTAAAACTTTTTTTATTCTCAAGGTAAACAACCTCAGTTTTGTCAGCCTTTCCTCACTGAGCCCAAGTGAATAATTTCTTGTTTGTTAACTTCCATCTTAGCTGTGTCTAAAGCTGCAACACTCACCCCATACCCAGCCACACCAGGTTGACCACAAACATTTACAATTTATGATGTACAGCAAAATAACAGTGGAGGTAATACCTATGGTAAAACCTTGCCTTTGCTTACATACACTGCTAATCCATGGCTCATATAATTGGGGCAGACTTTTCACTTGAAAAGTAGTCTTAAATAGCAAGTTTCAATTCCCTATCCAGGGAAGAGGATGTGGCTCAAGCGATTGAGCTCCTGCCTACCACATGGGAGGTCCTGGATTCATTCCCAGTGCCTCCTGGAGAAGGCAAGCTGGTGCAGTGGGCAGGTGTGGCGAGCTGAAGCAACAAGATGACACAACAAAAGAGACACAAAGAGGAAAGACAATGAGAGACACAACCAACCAGGGAGCCGAGGCGGCTCAGGTGATTGAGCACCTCTCTTCTATGTAGGAGGTCCTGGGTTCGGTTCCAGATGCCTCCTGAAGAGAAGATGAGCAGACACAGAGAGCACACAGCAAATGGACACAGAGAGCAGACAGTGACCGCAAACAATGAGGGCTCGGTGATAAATAAATAAGTAAATCTTTAAAAAAAAAGTTCCCTAACCAGTATTTTCCAAAATATGTCCCATGGAACAGTTTTTCCTGAGAAATGCTCAGGAAATAAAAGTTAATGAAAATAAAATGCTCAGGTCCAACAAGTTGGAGAAATCCTACATCATCCCATCATCTTTCAGAGACCCTTGATGCATGCACCTTTTAAAGGTGCTGATGAGTCTAATGGTGAAAAACCCATTTCCCTTGTTTAATACACTGGTTCCCTGATTTAGTAGCCTGTAGACCCAACTAATCACACACTGAGTAAAAAGTCAAAGAAAGTCAAGTCCTACAGAACTGAAATATTGAAATGATGTATAGGACTTTCCCTTTAGCTGGGCAAATTGTTTTTTTTTAAAGATTTATTTATTCACTTTATCCATTTTAACCCCCCCCCCTTCCCCGTTTTTGCTGTTTTGTGTCCATTTGCTGGGCAATTCTCTGTGTCTGTTTCCTGCCATCTCTTCTCATCCTCCTCCTCCAGTCTTCACCAGGATTCGATCCTGGAGACCTCCGATGTAGGAGAGAGGTG
>JAQZBX010080443.1:0-13814 GCA_029593785.1 Cabassous unicinctus
ACTATGTTTCAAGGACTTTCATAGGACAAACAGCCTTGGGAGAGGGCAGTGGTGTCTCTAATCAGAGTAAAGGGCAAGTCGTTACCTGACCAGCAGCTTAGAGAAAATGCCGCCCTCTGAGGAGAAACTTGAGCAGCTTTTCTTGTAACACAGCAAGAGACTGGGCTTCCAAACCTTGAAGTTAGTCAGCTGAGGTGCAATTCTACTGCCTTCCAGCATCTTCTAAATGTACATATCGGGAAAAGAGGGAAACAATAATAACTGTGAAACTCTGCCTTTAAGAAAGATAAAGAAATAGATGGACCTTGCTTGCATGAACTCCTTGGCACCTCCTCTATGCTCTGTCTCACCCGCCAGCTTCCTGGGCCAGAGAGCCTTGCCTTGGTGGCTGTGGTGGGGAATGGGTTCCTCTGAAGCTCACCTACCTCCTTCTTATCACAGCCCCTGGGGAAGATGCCAGGGAATCTCAGAAAACATCCATGAGAAAGGAGCGAGTCTGCCCCAGATAGAGAGAGCAAGGCAGCTGGGCAGCATCTGCCAGAGGCAGTGGTTGGGAGACTGGACCATGAAAGGGGAGGAAGCACAGACATTGATGGGTAGCTGGGGAGACACTGGGAAAAAACCCCGGTGCCCCCAAATTAGGTGAGTGGACTTGTGTGCAGACAGGCTTTCCAGTGTCCCTCCTGGCATTTAATTTTGCAAAGGTAAAAAGGTGCAGCTTTGCTTTGATCATGATTCAGGTTACTTTTTGGTCAAATTCAGAGATAATTCCTATATAGCTGCATTTTACCAGCTGGTTCTGCTGAGGCTCTGAGACCCACACAAAATTCCTAAGGAGATGGTCACGAGGCGTTAGCAGGACTATGATAACGCTGACCTCACCGAGTGTTTACAAAGGCCAGGACTGAAGATTCTAGGGGTTTAGGGTGTTTCTGGATGAGACTATCTGTGGTGCTGTACCTTTTCATCCCTGCCCCAACAAAGGGTCAAGCTTGTCCTTTACCTCAAATCAGAAAGAGAATACTTTCGGGAGCACCACATGAGCGAGAGCTCAGTGGTTTGGTCTTAGATCTCGTCCAACTTGCCCACTTGGAGATTTTCTTTGGGCATTTTTCTATCTCAAAAGTTCTGCCCATCATTTGCTTGATGCCAAACTTAAAGACCACTTGTCCCCTGCTCTGCTGTGGACACATGGGCAGGTGTTTCACAGACTTCCCAGACTTCCCAGCTGACTGGCCTTTGATGCCTGCCCTGAGGAGGCACTGGCAGGGACTGGAGGGGGAGATGGGGTCAGAGTATGTGTCTCTCACTGGCTGATGACCCTAGCTTCTGGGCTCAGGAAACTCAACCTCCCCCATTGTTGTCCATCAGCCCTGGGAGGGGAGTATGGGGGGCAGAGCAGTTTCCACCTGAGGCTCATCTCTGTGATGCCTGAACATTCCCTCTGAGTGAAATGCCAGAGTGGACTCTTTATTCTCACTGGACCTTGGCTAACAGCCAGGTACATAAAATAAGTATGTCTCAAACAATGGTATCTTAGATACCCTTAGGAGCTCTAAAAATTCTGATACAGAATGAGCCTGTTTACATTTATTGTGCATTATGGTACATGTCCTAGTTCCATGGAAATTAATCTAATTATATAACAGCTTTTATTGAAATATAGTTTATTAAGATTTAATTTACATCACATAAAATTCATACTTTTCAGGTGTTCAGTTCTGTGAGTTTTGACAAATGTATATAGTCATGTAGCCTCCAGCATAATATAGGTAGAGAGCTTTATATTATTCCAAAGATTTCTATTCTTTTTGAAATCAGTACCCTCCCCTCACAATATACCCTGGAAACTCTGATAGAATTATTTGTTTTCATGTCTTTCTTTTTAAAAATGCCTTATAAATAAAATCATTCTCTCTCTCTCTCTCTCTCTCTCTCTCTCTCTCTCTCTCTATATATATATATATATATATATATATATAATTTTGAAATGTGTTTCTTTCACTCAGCATATTCCTTTGATATTCACTCAGGTTGTTGCATATATCATTAGTTTGTTTATTTTTATTGCTGTGTAAGAATTCATTGTATGGAAACACTAGTTATTTTATACATCTGTGATGTCTGAGTTCATGTGTCAACTTGGCTAGATTTTGGTATCCAGTTGTTTGGTCAAGCAAGAGCCAGCCTTATAGTTACTGTGATTTTAGATGGATTTAAACCATTAGTCAATCAATTACATCTACTGCTGATTTCATCTACAATCAACAAAGGATATTGATTAAAACAATGAGAGCTGTCTCCTCATTCAATCAGTTGAAAACCTTAAAGAGAGAACTGAGGAATTCAGCAGTCAGAAAGAATTTCTAGCTGACTTTCAGCCAGCCAATGCCCCCTGGGGAATTCAACCTCACCTTCATCAAGTTTCCAACTTGCAGCCTGCCCTCCAGAATTCAGACTTGCCAAACACCATGGTGGTATGAGGCAAATTCTGTAATAAACATGTTATTATTTACTCCCATACTTATCCATACATCTCCTGTCAAATCTATATCTCTGGAGACCTCTAACTATCCTAATACATCATCTGTCAGCTGTTAAATATCTGAGTTCTTTCTAGCTTTGGAAGCTATGCTGTGATGCTATGAGAATTCCATGTAGGTCTTTTCTGGATGGTGTAAATTCTGTTTATTATGGGTAAGTACAAATATTTAATATGCTAAATTGTATATTTGCAATTATTTATTCTCTATAATTTTTTTTGATTTTACCTTATTCTCGGGACTTTGTACATGGGAAGCAGGCTTGCAACCACTAAGCTACACCAGCTCCCCAGATAAGAATTTTGGTTCTTTCTAAAAAGAGGCCACAGAGGTTTACAAAACTCTTTAGAAAATGGTATAAAAACAAAACATTTGAGACCCACTGATATATCAAGAAAACCCAAAATTCTGTCATGAGAAGAAATTATGGCTTTAAACACTCACCAAGATCAGAGGATAGTGGCTTCTATTGGACTAGAAGTCCCATAGGAACTTTCTGGATGCCCATTACCTATTTTCACTCCTGACTTAACAACAATTGCAGAGATAGAAACCTTGGATCAATCAAGAGGAGAAACAAAAGGGAATAGCCTTTATTAACTCACCAGCAGCAGAACTAAGATTGGGTAGGGGTAATGCAAAAATATGACATGGGCATATCAATTACTGTCTGGATTGCTTACTAGATGATGAAATTCATGATATGCCCTCTGGGGACTTTTATTTCACTTTAAATTAAAGTAGAATTTAAAAGGACAAAGGCATAAAATTAATCTTTTTCAATGTACCTCCAAATTTTCCTTGAAATCAAACAAATTCATCCTACTTGATAAATATAGGTAAGTGCAAATAAGCAATGGAGGGAAGGTTAAAATGAAACTTGTGGTGCTGTATTAGAGTCAAAGATATCAGATGAATGCATATGCACCCACAGATGCATAGACACAGAAGGAAATGGACAAATGTTTGCAATCATTTATTTCCTAGTTCTTTCAGCTTAGAGGGCTAAAATCAGTGGTAACCAATAGCAGTGAAAATGTTCAGAACCCAGGACTTTATTTCTAATACCATTGTCTAATTAAAGGCTTCTTGGAGAAATGGATGATTCTAGTCTGGAGCAGGAAAACTGTGAGATGTGCCTGGAGAATCTTGTAGCACCAGAAACTAATGAAGTGCTCAAAAAACTAAAGATTGGGGGTGTCTATCAAAGGGACCCAGGTTCCAATGTGAAAAAATTCACAATGGGTAAAGTAGGAAAAAATTGAGCCAAAAAAAAATAAATGGTAAGGCATTAGATTATAATACAAAGTATAAAAAAATAGATAAGGACATTCTAAGGTGAGTAAATAATTTAATAAACAAATAATGGACATCTCTACCTTATAAGAGATCAAGTAATATATGAAGATACCCAATAGGAAGTGGACTTAAGTCAACACCACTACCTCCCCGACACACACACACACACACACACACACACACATCTTCCCCCTCTCTGCTCTCCCTGCTTCAGTTTGGGCTGATCTGAGTAACTTCCTTCTAAAACATAGAGTAAGGAAAGGGAAACCTTGTAAATTTACAATGGAGAAACCTGGCAAACCCAACTTTAACCAATTGATCAAGGTTATCACGAGTTATAAAATATGTTAATTGCATGAAGTCCCTGATATGTTATTGTTGGGGGTTGAATCATATCCCCCACAAAAGGCATGTTCAAGTCCCAACCATGGACCCTCTGGGTGTGAATCTGTTTACTAATAGGACTTCTTAAAATATTATTAGTTAAGGTGTGCCCAAATTAAATGAGGGTGGGCCTTAAATGACTATGGCTGAAGTCCTTATAAGCACAGGAAATTAAACAAAAAGAGAGGCCAGGGAGAGCAGCCAGTGGAACCCCGAAGAAAAAGCAAAAGCACTGCCATCTGCATTTCCATGTGATGGAAAACCCAGGGAACCCCAAAGCTTGTCAGCCAGCCAACCCTGGAGGAAGCAAACCTTCCAGCCTCTGAAACCATGAGCCAACAAATTCCTGTTGTTAAGCCAACCCACTGTATGGTGTTCATTTTAGCAGCTGGGAAAGTAAAACAGATATGATGTGATGAGACATTTTTTATAGATGTGTCTATAAAAAAAAAACAAAAACCACTAGAAACCCAGCCTAATCCTGAGAAAGACATCAACCAAGACCAAATTTAGAGACTTTCTAAAAAGTGTCTGCCAGTATTGGATAAATCTGTGAAAGTCATGAAAAACAAGGAAAGATGGAGAAACTGTCCCAGAGCAGAAGAGACTAGGGAGGCCTGATGGGTAAATGTAATATGGTATCCTGAATTGAATCCTGGAGAGACAAGAAAAAGGACATTTGTGTTAAAACTGGTGACATCCAAATAAAGCCTGAAGTTTTATAGCAATGTACCAATATTGTCTTCCTCATTTTAAGAAACATACCAATGTAATTTAAGATGTTGCTATCACTGTCAACTGGATGAGGGGTATGTGAATTATGTTTGCAAATTTTTTACAGATCTAAAATTATTCAAAAATTAATTTTACCTTAAAAACTGTAACACTTTGTAATTTAAGTGCAGCACAAAGAGTTTCATTAAAATTATTTTCTATGTGTGCATTCATATCTAGGTTTGTTTTTCTTTTCAGGGCATCCATTTTGTTTCCTTGGTGATTTCAAAAGCAATTTAATTGATCATTTGGGAGCAGATGTAGCTCAAGTGGTTGAGCACCTGCTTCCCATGTATGAGGTCCTGGGTTCAATCTCTGTACCTCCTAAAAACAAAACAAACAAATGAAAAAAAAAAACAACTCTTGTTTGGATGCGGATGTGGCACAATGGATGAGCTCCTACTTCCCATGTACGAGATCATGTGTTGATTCCCAGTACCACCAATGAATGAATGAATGAATGAATGAATGAATAAATAAACAAAATTCCTCATTAAAAAACTTGATTTTGGGAGTGGATATAGTTCCGTGCTTGAGCTCTTGCTTCACATATACTAGCTCTTGGTTTTAATTCCTGTACCTCATAAAACAAAACAAAGACCTTGACCCATGTCTTTTGCTCCTCCTCCTCTTCTCCAAGTTTGATTTGAGGCTCCTCTATAAGCTTGTTTGTTAACCTCGAACACAGCGGAACTCCTGGAACTTCATTCTTGTCACCACAGTCACCTGTCATCAAGGCTTCACGCTAAACAATCTACCTTCTGAAATCCCTAAAACACATTCAATTTTTTTCTAAGATGACAAATCTGTATTGACTTGTTGGTTCCCATCTCCTTCTGTCCTCTTTGTTCCCCTGCAGTACTTTTTCCTAGGCTTACCTGAAAATATTTGTAATAAGCTAATATTTCTGTGTAAGCATGCTCTCAGTTCTAGGGCTGCTATAACAAATGATCAAAGACAGGGTGGCTTTAAACGACAGACATGTGTCTCCCCCAGTGCTGAAGGCTGGGTGTCAGGAGGGCCATGCTTCCAAGGAAGGTAAAGGGAGGAATCCCTTCTCACCTCTTCCTAGCTCCTGTGAGCTGTCCCAAGCCTTGGTGCACCACTCTAACCCCTTCCCCCATGGTTATGTGGAGTTCTCCCTGCGAGTCTGGGGCCAATTTACCTCTCTTTGTAAGAACACCAGTCATGTTAGATTACGGTGTGCCCAAATCCCATATCTTAACTTGATCATGTCTAGAAAGAGTCTGTTTCTAAAAAGGGTCACATTCATGGATTCAAATGGACATGAACTTGGGCTGGGACACTATTCAATCCACTTCATGCACTGTCATATTTCAATTGATCACCATTTTTCTTAGTATGTAAAGTACAAGATTCAGAACGTTGCCTCCAATTCCTTCAATAAACTCACCTAATATTTCTCCAGGCTTACTCCAGGTTACTGATATTATGGAGCAGGGCCATGACCCCTTTTCCCCTGTTTCTAAAAGGATCATCCCAGATGCTATTCCCATTTTTATGGGACTATCCTTAAAATTCCATGTACAATTAAATCTTTGGAAAATGTAACATCTCAAATTTATTTTTATGACTTGCAACTATGATCAAGCATTTTCTTTTTCATTATCCTCATTAACAAGGAGACTTTGGTCATTCATTTAACCAATCTGTGTTCATTTATTCATCTTTCAGAACACTGGAGAAATAATTGAGTTTGTTTTAAGGATTAAATAAGATAAATGTGGAAGTGGATGTGGCTCAAGCAGTTTGGCACCCACATACCACATGGGAGGTCCTGGGTTTGGTTCCCAGTGACTCCTAAAGAAGACAAGCAAGGCACCAGGCTGGTACAATGGACTGGCATGGTGAGCTGACACAACGAGGAGACACAATGAGGAAACACAATGGCAGACATAACAACCAGGGAGCAGAGTTGTCTCAAGTGATTGGGCCCTCCCTCCCACATGGTTTGGTTCCCAGTGCCTCTTAAAAATAACATGAGCAGACAGAGTGCACAACAAATAGACCCAGAGAGCAGACAGTGAGTGCAAACAAGTCAGAGGAGACATAAATAAATAAAATAAGTTTTAAAAAAACATAAATGTGCCCAGGCAAGATATTTATTTTAGGAGGTACTGGGGATTGAACCTGGGACCTCGTACATAAGAAGCAGGTGCTCAACCATGGAGCGATATTTGCTCCTCAGGATTTTTTAAAGTAATGCTTCCATAATTTCTTAAGCTGCCTTTTGTCTATTATTTTATTTTTCAAAGTAGAAATAATGTTTAAAAAATTATTACATACTCATAAACAATTCCAGTCCTTCCATATTATTTCAGGATTAACTGTTTTATTATTATATATGGCAGCAGAATTTCTCCACTGCAGCTATTAACAAAATATAACTAAAATAAACAGTTACATAATGATTACATTCTATTTCATCTATTACTGTTCCAGTTATTTAATGTCTATCATTGGAGCAAAATCTCAGTCTGCCTTATTTACCTCTCTGCGATAAGGCTTGCTTATAACTGTACTTAAGATTCAGTGAGAGATGAGTCCATCAGTGATTGAACATGATACAAAACATAAAATTTATATTTTTCTGATCAAGTGAGGGGTTGTGCATTCCTTCCACAGCAGAGAGCACAGAGCCTGGAGGCAATGGAGTCCCAGAACTTGAAAATAAAGTGGCTGATTTTTGGGAAACTGGCATTAATTAGTGTAGAGAAGTTCAGCAGCCACATACTGGGATTCGCACAGGGAGCTAAATAAACATAAATGATGGAGGAGAGGGTGTAAAGAGAGACAACACTATTTACCAGGGCCAGGATGCTTTGGGTGCCTCTGTTCTCATGGGAAGATCTTGTAGAGAGGTTGTCCCTATGAATATGTTGGGCTTGTTGCTTGTGCCTGTACAGGATGGAAACTGTGAAGCCATTGGCCAGGACCATGAGACCCAAACACAAACCATCCTGGAAAGATAATAATGCTGCATGCAGGGATTTTGCAAATTTCTCACCAAGTGGAGTAGAACAGTATCCCAAGTCATTTTTCAGTGTGGTGTTTTCATTACTCCATTTGCTACTTGAATATATAAGAAAAATCATATTTATAAGTATGTGCAGTATTCAGCAGAGGACACTGGAGGGGCCAGTGTACTTTCGGGCTTTCCCTTTATGCTCTGCCCACTTGGAGTTCACAGCGCTGATGGTGATGGCCTGGAAAACACTCAAGAGGCAGGTGGTGCTGATGGACATGCCCCTGCCTACTCTGTGTACATATAAAAGAAGTGGGCATCCAATATAATTGAGGAGATGTTCCATCTCAAAAGCTGCCATTGCATCTGGAATTCCTTTAGAGAGAATGACTAAAGAGTTGGTTACTGACAGGTGCCTGATAATCATATCTGAGGCACTTAACCTGCATCCACTGAAGTAAAGGAAGATGTAACCAAACAAGAGTGAGAAGTTCCCCAGGATTCCAATGACTACCTGGAATAGAAAGAGCTTTCCTATTTTCACATCCATGGCAGCCATTCTGTCATATTCTAGAACTCGCTATTCAAATTCAGGAGCAGAGGAGTCTGCAATCTGCATGGAAACATGAGTTGTGGGCTCTATTTTCATGGAAAAAGAAATAAAATAATTTCCACTTAACATAACTTCCACCTGATAATTAATTTCTAATGTATATTTTCTTTTGGTTAAGGGATTCTCCAAGTTTTGTGCATTTCTTTTATAGCACTTTCACTATATTGGTCACTCTTTTGTTTGCCACTCTATGTGTTAGGAATCAAACCTTGGACCTCCTATATGGTACTTGGGAGCCCAATCACTTGAGCCAAAGCCATTTCAACCAGGCCCTATTTTAAAATGCAGGGAACACAGTGGAAATAAGGGAGATGAGATTAACTCATTCAAGACAATATGGCATGATGAGAACAGATATAGGTTCAGCATCTCTGATTTTGAGCTGACCTCTTCCATTTGCTTACTTTTGAACTCTTGCTAAATGAGCTTCTTATCAGCATCAGGGGATAGTGATAATCCTCCTTCCTAGGTCCATCCCAGGTTTAAATAAACACATCCAAAGCCCCATGCACCATGTCTGAACAAGGTAAACTCTCTATGTCTTATCTGTTATTATGGCCATAATGCACAGTGATAAAGAACACAAACACTGTGACAGGTGGGCTGGGTTCCAGTCCAGCCTCACTACATAGGAGCTGTGTGGCTTTGAGCAAACTACTTAACTTCACTGAACCTCAGAGTATCCATATGGAAAATTATGAGAGAGACACCTCCTTCCAAGTATTTCTGTAAGGCATAATACATTAAAGAACTCCTAACAATTCCAGGCATGTAGTAAGCCCTACAAATGTATTAACTATTTTTATTATTGTTTATTATTTTGGTTCTCATAATTATGGACAGATGATACTAAATAAATTAACCAAGCAAATATACAATTGTTGTAAATGCTATGTGTAAAATAAAACAATATGATGGAATGGTACCTGATGGCATAGCATTTAATTGAATGGTCATGGAAGGTGACCTATGACCTGTATATCAATTAGGAGTCAGCAAGAAAACCAAGTAGAGAAGTATTCCAGAAGAAGAGCTAATGCAAAGTCAAGAGGCATCTTCCCAGATGAATGGAATCTGGTAGTGAGGGGGAAGTTGGTAAGATATGAAGCCAGTCATGTCGCATCATAACCTGAAATGAGGATTGTGCAAGGCTCTTTCTGGGTGATGCAAAGATCTGAAGGAAATATTCACTCTGTTTTCTCTATGGAGAGCAGATTTTTATGGAAGGAATATAGAAGGCAGAAACCTGTGATAGGAAAACGCTGCTTCTACTGGTAGAAAAGGAGAGAAGACCAACTCAGCAGAGTTTTTAGAGGTGGATCATCATCCTGATGGAGCATATGAATAAGGGATGAGGAAAGCAGATTGTAAATGGGCAGATATTTGGGAAAAATAGAATTATGGCAAGGCTGCCACAACTGGCTTGAGCAACTGATTCAATAGGGGTGATATTTACTGAATCATTAAAAATGGGTGGAGGAACAACAAGCTTCTATAATGGACATGATGGTTTTGGGATGCCTCCTAGACATCCCTGTGGAGATGATGTAGCCATTTGGAGACATCGGTTTTAGTTCCAGAGAGGGACCAGGCTGCAGACAGAGAGCAGGCAGTCACTGATGAAAAGATGGTGTCTAAAGCTGCTGAGCAGAAACTCATGGAAGGGGCAAGGTCTGTAGGTCCAGAACCCATTTCAGGGTCAAGCAGAGGAGGAAAGAACTAAACAGGAGAATAAGAAATGATTGTCAGTGACGGAGGAGGAAACCAAGAGTTTCTTGTTTCATAAACACTAAAATGACCCAATAAAATTTATAGAAGGAGGATGTGGTCAGATGCACTGTAAGCTGCTGAGGGCCACAGAAACTGACTATGAGAAAGTGGTCATCAGAAGTGGGGATATGCCAGTGTTGCCCGTGATTAGAGTAGACTCCTGGAACACCTGACCTGAGTGAGGTTGATGATAGCATGAGGTGAGGGTGCAGACGGTAAATAATCAACTCCTTTGAGAACCATGGCTGGAAAGGTGAGCAAACATATGGGTTATTAGATAGAGGATAATGTGAGATTAAGAGCAATTCCACAGTTTATGTCCTGGCTCTCTGGGACTTATTGACCCATCTATAAAATGGGAATAATAACAGCTGCTGCAGTTGATGGTTGTGTGGAGGCTGAAAGATTGAGCCATGAATGATGTCCTGAACTGGGGGTTAAAACAAGTTCAGTGTTTACCAGGAGTATTAACTTGGAAAACTCATAATGGAATAAAAGAGCAGATGTTGAGTTAGTGGATTTGAATTTATAGTTTATGGCACAGAACAGTTCAACAATAATTTTAAGTAAAAGTTTAAATATTACTCTTCATTTCTATTCCTGGTAGAACTTCTCAGGTGCTCTCCATCAGGTTATTTTTCAAATCTCACCTTCCCAGTGAGTTCCTCCCAGGATCACCTTTTTAATATTGCAGGCCTTACCCACCCTTCCCAACTCCCTTCCCATTTTCAGGACCTCCCTCTTCTCATTTGTAGGTGAAAAATAAAATGGTACTCCAAGGTGTCTTACCTTTAAGTCATGTGCCTCCAGGCTAGGCTCCCTAATAATAGCGCTGAGACATTGATCAAAACATTTACCTTCTCTGGGATTTTGTTTCCTTATTTAAAATATTTCACATGTGGAGCACATTGTGGCCATTTATTACATATATGTGGAAAGAAATGGTTTTCTGCCCACAAGAGGGGCAGAAGTTGGTTTTTTCCTTCAGTCATTTCAGGTATGCAAATTTTCTGACAGCTGTGTTTAGCCTGGGATAACTGAACTAGTAAACTGGATTCCCATTCTAATTTCCTCTCATCATTTCCAAAACCTTCTCCAAATCTGATATGCTTTTGCTCTCCTCCTGAGCATCACTGTCTTTTAAACACTTAGCACCACCACTATTTTATTCTAATGCAGAGAACTAAGTTTTCCAGAAGAAACTTTCCAGTACAAATATGGTTAGCATTTGCCAAGTAAAGGAACATGTATGAAATTTGTAAGATGGAAGTGAAACAAAGGCCATCAACCTCCAGTAGAACCTCATGACCAGATAGAGATGTTCACAGACCTCCCATCAGACCCTGCCTCCCAGAGTTGGCAGCCTGAATCTCTGGCTTCTCTGTCCCCACCTGTAAGCTCTCAGGATGAAGTTGCCACTGACAAATTCTCTTCTCCTCCAGTTACAGTATTCTGGACATTCACAGCCTCACAAATTCAGGCAAAGTTTAAATATGTCATTGCCATGGGGGCAGTCCTGGCATGGCCTGCCACCTTGCCCTGGGACCCATAAATGCATCCAGTGCTCAGGACCAGGTGTGTCAGCCTGGAAGTATAAAACACAATTCCCTGGTAGATAAGAGGACTGTTGTTCCATTGCTAGAATGACAATAAGTCTATACTAGAATATCAGTAAGTCTCCTCTACTCCATCATTCATTCTCCAATCCTGAGGATTCTGAGATGGTGTTGTCCACTCTACCTCTAATTGAGAAGGGATTTAGAACTCATGGTGCAGACAGATGGGACTATTTTGCTTGCAGTTGCAGACTCTTTCTGTTCCTTGGGATGGTCGTTTTTCATCATCATCTCCTTGTTAGTGGTCTTGGGTGAGTGCAATGAACTGTAGAGTAGGTGTTGCAACTCTGTTGAGATTCAGGGCCCAGCTGGCACATGGACAGCCCAAAGATTTATGTCTCTTAGACACACACCTTTCAACTCTAGCACTAACTATAGGTTCAAATAGAAGGAGGAGAAGAGCCATGTGTAGGGAAATCACACCTGAGTCCAACTCTGTCACACTAGGGAGCATAAGTTACCAAGAAGGGCCCACTAGTAGGGCACCAAACTCCTGCCCTGTCTGCCCTGTCTATAGTGTCTGAATGTCTCAGTATTTGAAGCAATATTTGTTTTAGCAGTCAGTGAGAACCTGTTGAGATGTGTATTAACCTCTGGGATGACCTCCCAACTCACGTTGATGTGTCTTAGCCACATAAACTCATTTGTCTTTACCCTTTCCCCCGTTTGGTCAACATCTTTTTCCAGTTGCATTGCTAGTTGGTGTTTAGTAATAATCCCTTTGTGCCAGGGAGGCTCATCCATGGGAAACATGTCCCATGCTGTGGGTAAGGTAATGCATTGATTTGCTGAGGTCAGGTTAGAGAAAGGCCACATTAGAGTTAAAAGGAGCCTCTCAGGAGATAACTCTTAGGCACCCTATAATACTAGGCTGAGTTTCAATTTCAAAAGTAAAGGTTAATAAATACCTTCATCAATATCAAGGGCCTGTCAATAATCCTTCCTCCTTCACTAGTCACTGCCCCTATACTCAGGAGATTCTTGCTGACCCATTAGAGAATATGGCAGAGATTCCCAGGATGAGAATTCGATATTCTTTTGATTATAGTGTGAATCTCCACCCACCGTGACAATGTCCCATGAACACTTGAACACATTTATATGCCTTATAGGTATGTCCCAGGTGATCCTCCTCCCATGCATCCCCCATCACTTACATCCCACACCAATGATCCTCCCCTGCCATAATTGTGACCCTTCTATGATCCAAAACTCCTTCAAAAATGAACCAGCAATATAACCAAAAAAATAAAAAGAAAATGCAATAATAATGATAGTTTTAAAAATAACAAATAACATACAAAAACTTGAATTGAAAAAATTTGAAATAATAACAAAATATTTTTCTAACATGTCTTTCATCACTGTAAGATCTGTTGTCTCATATGTACAGTGTCGTTTTCTTCCATATATTCCCCCAGTGTCTTAATTTTTTAAATTTTATCTTCAAAGAAGCTTTAGGTTACAAAAAAGTCATGTACCGAATATGGGGGATTCTCATATACCCAACATCCCTCTCCTTTCCCCTTCCACCTTATTAATAACATTTCACATGTGCATGGTACATTTCTTACAATTGATATAATAATACTGAAGCATTGCTACTAACCATGGTCAATGATTTACATTATGGTTTACATTTTGGACCATACACTTTTATAAATTTTGATGAAACATAATTCCAATACTGAAGATGACCATGAAGCAAAATGTGGCCTCAAGTCCTTTACTTTGGAGGAGATCCCAAGAAGCACAAAGAGTGAAGTGAGGAAGGTGAGATGGCCAAGAAAGGAAAGCAAGAGAGAATGGGTTATGAGTCAGACTGTTTT
>JAQZBX010080444.1:0-13825 GCA_029593785.1 Cabassous unicinctus
AAAAATGTTGTTGGGATTTTAATTGGGATTGCATTGAATCTGTAAATCAGTTTGAGTAGAATTGACATCTTAACAATATTTAGTCTTCCAATCTATGAACAAGGAATGTCCTTTCATTTATTTAGGTCTTCTTTTATTTATTTTAGCAATGTTTTATAGTTTTCTGAATACAGGGCCTTTGTGTCCTTGGTTAAGTTTATTCCTAAATATTTGATTCTTTTAGTCACTTTTTTAAATGGGATTTTTTTCCTGAAATTTCCTCATATTGCTCATTAGTAGTGTATCGATATGCCACTGATTTTTGCATATTAATCTTCTATCCCACCACTTGGCTGAACTTGTCTATTAGTTCTACTAGCTTTTTTTGTGGATTTTTCAGGTTTTCTAGATATAGGATCATATCATCAACGAATAGTGTAAGTTTTGCTTTTTTCTTTCTTATTTGGGTGCCTTTTATTTATTTTCTTGCCTAATTGCTCTAGCTAGAACTTCTAGCACAATATTGAATAACAGTCATGACATGAGCACTCTTGTCTTGGTCCCAATCTCAGCAGGAAAGCTTTCAGGCTTTCACCATTGAGTATAATGTTAGCTGTGGGTTTTTCATATGTGCACTTTATCATGTTGAGAAAACTTCCTTCTGTTCCTGTCTTTTAGAGTGCTTTTATCAAGAATAGATGCCGTATTTTGTAAAATGTCTTTTCTGCACCAATCTAGAGGATTGTGTGAGTTTTCTTCTTCAATTTATTAATGCAGTGAGAATCAATTTTTGGTTTTCTTGATACTCTATTGTTTTTTTTGTTCTCAATTTGACTTATTTCTGCTCTGATTTTTATCATGTCTTTCCTTCAGCTTGGTTTGGGATTAGTTTGCTGTTCTTTCTCTAGTTCCTCCAGGTGTGCAGTTAGGTCTTTGATGTTAGCTCTTTCTTCTTTTTTAATGTAAGAATTGAAGGCTATAAATGTCCCTCTCAGTACTGCCTTTACTGTATTCCATTGATTTTGACACGTTGTGTTCTCATTTTCATTCGTTTTGAGATACCTACTGATTTCTCTTGCAATCTCTTATTTGACCCACTGATTATTTAAGAGTGTATTGTTTAATCTCCATATATTTGTGAATTTTCCCTTTTTCCACTGTTACTGATTTCCAGCTTCATTCCATTATGATCAGAGAAAGTGCTTTGTATAATTTCCGATTTTTAAAATTTATTGAGACCTGTCTTGTCACCCAACATATAGTCTATCCTGGAGAAGTATCCATGAGCACTTGTAAAGAATGTATATCCTACTATTTTTGGGTGTAATGCTCAACAAATACCTGTTAGGGCTTGTTCATTTATTATATTATTCAAGCTCTCTGTTTCCTTATTTATCTTTTGTCCAGATATTCTAACCAATGCTGAGGGTGATATATTGAAGTCTCCAACTATTATTGTAGAGATATCTATTTCTCCCCTCAGTTTTGGCAGTGTGTGCCACATATATCTTGGGGCACCCAGGTTAGGTGAATACATATTTATTATAGTTATTTCTTCTTGGTGAATTGCCCCTTTCATTAATATATAATGAACTTTTTCATCTCTTATAACAGTTTTGCATTTAACATCTATTTTGTCCAATATTAGTGTTGCTTCTCCAGATCATTTTTGGTTACTATTTGTGTGGAATATCTTTTTCCAACCTTTCACTTTCAACCGGATTGTGTCCTTTTGTCTGAGGTAAGTCTCTTGTAGACAGTATATAGATGGCTCATAATTTGCTTTTACCCATTCTGTCAGTCATGTCTTTTGATTGGGGAATTCAATCCATTCATGAGCAGTGCTACTACCATAAATGCATTACTTCATCCAGTTTATCCTTTGGCTTATTTTTCTTGTCTTTTTACCCTTTAAGTTACTCTTACTAATAATCTTCATTTCTGTACTCTTTTCCAGGTCTCTCCCCCTTGTCTATTCCATTTCAGGCAGTAGCACTCCCTTTAGTATCTTCTGTAAGTAAATACTGTATCTTTGTAATGTACTCTTTCAGCCACTGTTTCTCTGTGAAGACTTTGAACTCACCCTTCTTTTTGAAGGGCAATTTGCCAGGTAAAGGATTCTTGGCTGGCGGTCTTTTTCCACCTCCCTGGTTTCTGATGAGAGATCAGCACTTAGTCTTACTGAGGTTCTCTTGGATGGGATGCATTGCTTTTCTCTTGCTGCTTTAAGAATCCTCTCTTCATCCCTGGAGTTTGTCGTTCTGAATAGATTAGTAGGTCTATTTGGATTTATTCGATTTGAGGTATGTTGTTTTTCTTGGATATTGATATTTATGTCTTTCGTAAGGTTTAGGATGTTTTCAGTCATTATTTCCTCAAATATTCTTTCCATCCCTTTCAGTCTCTTCTCCTTCTGGGACACCTATAACACATATGTTTATGCATTTCCCATTGTCATTCAATTCCCTGATACCCTGTTCCGTTTTTTTCCTTTCTTTTCTCTTTTCTCCTGTCTTTTCAAGTTCAGATGCTCAGTCCACTGATTCACTAATTCTGTCCTCCATCAATTAAAATCTGCTGTTCTATGCCTCTAATGTACTTTTAATCTCATCCCCATAATCTCTGTTACATTTCTGTTCAGGCCTTCAAATTGTTCTTTATGTTCATCCAGTGTCTTCTTAATATCTTTTATCTCTCTAGTCATATTTTCAAGTACTTGAATTGATTTAGGAGATTTGCGTGATTATCATTGATTAGTTATCTTAAATCCTGTGTCTTGTCAGAATTTTTTATTGTTCCTTTAGCTGGGCCATCTTTTCCTGTTCTTTAGTATAGCTTTTAATTTTTTACTGATGTCTAGCAATCTGAATATGTTAGTGAATTTACTCTGACAGTCAATTTCTCTCTTGCCTAGTGCTTTTGTTTCACAGGTCTTTGGTTTTTGGTTCATCTTATTCTAAGTGTTTAAAATTGCCCAGCTTAAGTAATCAAAACAGGGCCAAGGACTCACTAATGGGGCACAGATCTGATCCACGGCATCTGGGACAAGAGACTCCAAAATGTTTTTCTCTCCTTGCAGTTTCCCAGCTGACCAGCAGATGGCACTCATTGGAGACTCTTTTCACGGAGGTGTCTCTTTCAACCTCCACTTGCCAGTGGTTCTGGTCTGCCCAGAGCAGAGATCCAAAGTGGACTCTGCTGGCCAAACTCACTGAAGAGATACCACTCTGCCCTCTGCTGTACCCTCCCTCTTTCCAGGGAGGAAGACGTCTGTTCTCCTGTCGGTCGGCTGCAGTGCACCATAGGTTTTATCCAGGCTGTTCACCTGGAGGGTGGAGGATGGGTGCTGTTCCTGGCCATGGGGGCCAGTAACTCACGGTTTTCATTTCGGTGTCTTCCTCTCTCTGCTGTTCACCCTTCTGGAAGAGGCGCAGCACTCTCCTGGTCTGCAGATTACCTAAGCAGTTTCCTCAGACAGCTTTTTGTCCTTCTTCTGTTATTTTTGTAAGAGAGTTGAGCCCTGCCTACCAACTCTGACACCATCTTCCCAGAACTCCCCCTGGAGGCTGTTTCTTGATAGGAGCACTAGGTACACAGGTGTGTTCAATTGTGAAAATTAGTGGCACTTCAGGGGAGAGATGCTTCTGCTCTGGGCGGTTTCCGTGGGTGCTGAAAGCAAATTCCTACATACATTGCTACTTCTGCATACACTGCTATTCCTACATACTCTGATACTCCTGCATACACTGCTACTCCTGCATTCTCTACTACTCCTGCATACACTGCTACTTTTGCATACTCTACTACCCCTGCATACTCCACTACTCCTGCATGCTCAGCTGTTCCTGCATACTCTGATACTCCTGCATACTCTACTACTCCTGCATACACTGCTACCCCTGTATATTCTACTACCCCTGCACACTCCACTACTCCTGCATACTCCAATACTCCTGCATGCTCCTCTGCTTGTTCATACTGTACCACTCCTGCATACTCCACAGCTCCTGCATACTCTGATACTCCTGCATACTCCACTACTCCTGCATACTCTGATACTCCTGCATACTCTGATACTCCTGCATACACTGCTACCCCTGCATACGCTACTACCCCTGCATACTCCACTACTCCTGCATGCTCAGTTGCTCCTGTGTGCTCAGCTGCTCCTGCATGCTCTGATACTCCTGCATACTCTACTACTCCTGCATACTCCACTACTCCTGCATACTCAACTGCTCCTGCATGCTCAGCTGCTCCTACACACTCTGATACTCCTGCACACTCTACTACTCCTGCATACACTGCTACCCCTGCATACTCTACTACCCCTGCATACTCCACTACTCCTGCATACTCAGCTGCTCCTGCATGCTTAGCTGCTCCTGCATACTCAGCTGCTCCTGCATGCTCAGCTGCTCCTACATACTCTGATACTCCTGCATACTCTACTACTCCTGCATACACTGCTACTCCAGCATACTCTACTACCCCTTCACACTCCACTACTCCTGCATACTGCAATACTCCTGCATGCTCCCCTGCTTGTTCATACTGTATCACTCCTGCATACTCCACAGCTCCTGCATACTCTGATACTCCTGCATACTCTGATACTCCTGCATGCTCCTCTGCTTCTGCATACTCTGCTGCTCCTACACACTTTGTTACTAAGCAGGGAAGTGAGTGCAGCCTCCTTGAAGGAAATGGTCATACTGTGTCACCAGCCTGAAAGAATGTGCAGAATCTTCACCTGAGAAATTCTACTTCTAAGAAATTATTCTATAAGTAACTGACTGAGTATTCACACCATATGTGTTATCATCCTATTTTGCCAGTGCTGAGGATAAAAATGGTTTTAATTTAACCAATGTTTGAAAAGTAAAAGACAGTACAAGTAAGAATGCAACTTGGTATTTATAGAGCATTGCAAAAATAAGTGCTGCTTCAAAACCTTATAATTTTCTGGCTGGCAGGTAAAGGAAAAGTCATTTTCTGGTGGAGTTTTGGGAATGAGCTTTCTGAAGAAATTCTATAATGATCGTCCTGGAATTTAGAGCACAGTGTGGATTTATTCTGTCTTCCAGGAACCAATTTAACACCAACGGCTCACACAGAGAAATGTGTCTTCATGCTGGTCTTTCAACTGACACTCAACATCTTAATTTATTTTCTCCACCAACAGGAAGTACATTTGTCTCAGTTTATTATATCACATGCTCCCCAATGGAAATTATGTGGAATTAAAAGATTTTATTTTCTTTTTAAAAATGAGCATAATTAGGTCAGTGGATAACTCACATTTATCAATAACTACATTTTTTAAAAATCTTGAGATGGCTATTGTTAAGTGGTTGAGTTTTTACAAAATGCAAGCTGAGCTGTTGGGGATCTGGGCTCCCTCTGCCTGTCAGTGGAGGAATCAAGTGTCATCGGTTGCCTTTGGACTACTTTTCTTTTGTTCTGGACTCAAGGTCATTTATTTTCTATAATCAGGGACCTGCTCTAGAAGCATCTGGATGAAGGCCTTGTAGGCTGGAGGTTAGGTGTCAACAACTTTGACAGTAGGGCTGGTGAAAAATAAGTTAATAGCCCATACCTGAATGCTGACCTACAGCATCAAAGGCTGTGAACATGGGGGCCGTTCAGTATCAAGTTCAGGTCTGTGCCCAGGGCCTCAATGGTTCTGTCTTTTTTCTTATTACAGAAAGTCAGTAGATAATTACATGGACGTTCAGCTAATTTGAGAAATTGATTTAAGGGCCATGACACCCATGTGACTTGCGAAGGCGGGACGTGGTGATAACTGCCTTCTGTCCTGTAGCCTCCTGGGACGGTGTGAAACAGGCTCCACATTCCACACCCTTGAAACTCAGGTCACAGAGATATGGGGGACAGAAAATAAAACACAGCAAAACTATAGGTCATGCAATACAAAGGAGCTCAAGAGTAGGTGGAGAAAAAAAAATGAATGTAATCGTTACTCGTATCTTTGTCACAATACTTACTTTAAGAAGAGCAGACTTCCTAAGCCACAGGAATTCCCAATTTATTTTGAAATTACTGGACCTAGCTCTCTGTATTATACCTTTCACTTTCGTCAGCTAAATGGGCAACCCAATGTACTTAAAGATTAACAAGAGAAGAGTAAAAAAAATCATCTTCATTATTATCTGATAATTAAAACATCTTCATTCAGAGGACCAGTTTAACACCATGGGATATGTCTCTCATCAGATCTTCTTTTTCAGAAAGTAGTATTGCTTTCTCTTCCGTTCCTGAAACAATACTTGCCAGCCAATATCAAATACAGAAAAGAACTAGTTCAAATGAACTCACCACTTTTCATCATTGTGCATGTAAAACTTGCATGTGTCCTTTAAAACAGACTTTCCTTGGTCAAAGTTGTCTGCATCAGGAGGGAAATTGGAGATGCAAATCTTTAAAGCTGAAGTTTTATAGTACATAGGCCAAAGCTGGCCTTCCATCCAAACAGGAAGGATAAACCTTTTCTTAGAAGGAGATTTTACATTCACCAAGTCATGGCACATTCTGTACATTTTAAAAGGGATGATGTTATGAATCCATTATGTACACTTATTGGGAGAATTTGGCTGTGAGTTCTGTGAATGTGCAGCCAACATGGCGAGGACTTCTCATCAGTCCCCATGTTAACAATGGCTAAGTGAACATTTTCACTCTTCAGCTATTTTTAATAGGAATGATGGCCATGAGAACCACTAATACCAGCTCTACAAAATGTCACTTTATGCATGCTGTATTTAATAGATTCAAAAAATAAAATAAGATTCAGGTTGATGGAGTTTGAGGGGGCTACTTAAGTCGTGATGCCACAGGCCCGTGCTGGGTGGGGCCATGTAAGAGAAGCTCAGAGATGGGAAGCTCTTCAGCTCTTCCAGCCTGATGCAACATCGCTCTGATGCATTCTTTCTCCTAAAGTTTCCAGATGACTCCAGATGAGTTATTTGAAGGCTCTCTTTCAATTTGTTTTCTTGGGCAAGTTGAAAAATTCACTCATGTTTCTTGAAACTGTTCTCATCAACGTCCAGGGCTATCCTCATACTATGTAATTCCTTTGTAGACAGTATTGTTTTGTAATTTCCAAGGCACATTGACATTGCTCTAGGAATATGTATAATTCTTTGTTCTGCCAGTTTTCTTTCTGGATGCCCATAATTAATGTGGACATGTGAGATAGTATGCAACTTTATTAATTCTTGAATATCTTCCTGATACTGTTTCATGGCTTCTACTTGCTTGTTGAGATCTATACTTTGCTCAATAAGAGATTCTGCTGCGTTGTCATAATCTCTTAATCTCTGGAGGAGATCTTTAGCGTCAAGTGCCCTCTCAATTGTGCAATTCATTTTCCAATTTCAGTACTTCACAGCCATCAGCTGTGGCAATCGAGGCTCAAAGCCTCTCCTAGCAGAGACTTATACCTCAGTGGAAAAGATTACATGCATGTAGACTTTTCCCCAGTGAAAAGAAGAGGTAGAGTGAAAAAAGAACTTGAATATATTGAGTTTTAAGAATGTAGATGAAAGAGCCAAAAGCCTACATATAATATTTATTAACTTAATTGAACATATTTAAAATTCAACATTATATACTGTTATATTAGAAATCGTGCTTTTCTCTATTCTCATATTTCCTAAAGCAATTTAAATAAATATATCACATGTGTTACTGTAAGCATGGCTGTTTCCAATAGAAGGGCCCGTCCAATCCAGTGCCACAAAGGGGAAATGCATCTCTCAGTGAGAAGGTGATTTATTGTGAGTGCACAAGCAAGGAACTGGGGGGATTGTCCCCAAACCAGTTCAGAGTGAGAATGGGAGCTAGGGTTTTTATAGGTGAAGGAGAGGGGTAGGGAGAAGAAAAGGGAAAAAACGTGATACCAGGGGTCTTGTGAGGAGGGTATGTGCAATTTCTCAGTCCTGCGTTGTCTCAGGCGCGTTCAACTTGTCCTTGGTTTCAGCGGCTAATAAACCACAGTGTAGCAAGGCCTTCACAGCCCCTCTCTCAGCCGACCACTCAAGGATATCACGCTTTTTGTCTCTGAGAAAAGTTACAGATTTACACCATTCTGTCTGGTTTTGCTTTGAGACGTTACCTTATTCCTGTAAGCAAGACTGAGAAGGTCTGGTTAATATCCTTCAGGGAACTGAGTGTAAAGAGGAAACTTCTGAAATTAGAGTAATAGAAAACCAGCTTAATTAGTGTATCAGAATTTTCAGAGCTGCTTAAGTGAAGAAATTTTTAGTAAGCACGTTTTCCAGCTGTCAAATGTCTATTTGACATCAGTCTCCTTATTAGTCTAGACACACCCATGTGATGCAGTTTTCCAGAGCTCATCTTTTAAGTTGTTTGAGATAGAGTACGTTTGGAATCTATATTTGATATTATGACCGGAAATTTTGTCCCAAGTCACAAGTGTCCATTTGCTTAAATTAGAACACTCAGTGTTTTCCTCTGTATAGTGGGCATACATAATCACCATGAAATAACTTACAATATCGCTTTGCTAAAGTGATTTTTAAAAGGCTTATTTACAATAATGTTTTATATATGTGATTTTAAAGCCATATTCTAAGTAATAATTGGGAAATCTTTGTTAAATTGTATTGCTGCTTCTCCTGTATTCTTTTGTCCTTCTCATTCTCTCCCTCTTTGTCTTTTTTTATCTTCTTCTTAATCATAATCTAGATCCTCATCTTTGTCTTTTCTTCTTTTTCTATATGCTGCTTTTCTTTTTTCTTATTTAATAATGTCAGGTGATCCTTCCAAATATTTAAAGCTAGCACTGACTGAGGACAATTCATGTTAATGTATTTTCTCTAAACATTATATATTTTTAGGGGGGTCCCAAATTAAGTAACTTCAAGAGCTCCCTGTAAAAAGAAAGAAGGGAATCTGTCTGCTGGAAAGTATTGGGGAATGTCTTTCACTACAACATTAAGCATATATTGTAGATAGCACATGCCAGGAAAATGTTTTACCGAAATACAATAAGGGGCAGTACCTGGCCAGTGAATACTTTCCATCCAGTGGCTTCCAAAGCTGATTGCTTGCACAGCTTCCTGGGGAAATTCTTTGACATACGTATTCTCAGGCCACAGCTGAGGTCTACTGAATGACAATGACACACAAATGTATACATTAATTATGCTTCCCAGATGACTGGATTTTCAAATCAGAATTATAACGCACTAATTTTTTCACATAAAGGCTTGTATGGTTTTTTGTTTGTTTGTTTTTGTCTTTTCCTTTCCTGTGTACCTTGGCTTTTCTGAACCTGTAGCTTTCAAATACGTTTTTCTTGCTAATATTAAAGGCAATGTCCAACTCTATATAAATTATACTTTACTGGAAATAATGCACAGAAAAATTGCTTCAAGGAAGCATCTTACCGTATTGGTTACCTATTCCTGTGCGAGAACATAGTCTCCCATTTCCGTGGGCTAAGAACCCAGGAGTCGTCCCCTGATGGGTCTGGCCCATGGGACATGGCGAGACTGTTGGCCAAGGCTGCCGTCATCTTGAAGCTCTGCTTTCAGCCTGGCTCACGAGGCAGTGGCCAGCCCCGGGAGGCTCACTTCCAGGGGACTCCCATGCTGTTGAGGGCCTCGGGCCTTGGCCCTTGAGCCACTGCGCAGGGCAGCCTCGCGACATGGCGGCCTGCTTCCCACAGATGCTGTGGTCGTTTTGAAACCTGATGTCAGCAGGGATAGCTCCTCCCATCTGCCAAATTCTGTTTATTCGAAGAGCCACTGCCCCCGGCCCACGAAGGGATGGTGCCACCAGGGGCCACTTTAGGGTTAGGCTCCACACTCGCCACCTGCAAGCTGACGGAAAACACCCAAGGTGTTCGTAGCACAAACAGCAGGTCATTGCTCAGAGTAGTTCCAGGAGTCAAGGCTAGGATCCCATGAAGGCACATACAGCTGAGGTTGCTTGAGGAGGCCTTTTCTTTCACCACCACCATCAGAGTCCAAGGTCACCCTTGGACACTCGTAGGGAAGTCACAGGGGCCTTCAAAGTGCTCAAATGTGCGCTCTTACCGAAGGTATAGTACTGAAGGGAAGTTAGGTTGCTTATGGATGAGTTTTCAGTTTAGTCTGCCTAGTAATTTCCATTAATTGCTGATACTGTTCTCAAAGTTCTGTTCTGACTAACTACATAGTGTCCCATGCAGAAGCAGTCCTGAAGGTTTGGGGCACGTGTCGGTTTTCAGTATAAGAGCATGCTCAATCAAATATCAGTGTTTTGGAGTAGTCTCTGCTCATTTGTGAGGATTGTCTTTGTCTCCCATGCTGGAATGCAAATACTTGGAGAATAAGAAATATCTCTGGCACATTTTTCTTGTAGTCTCTATTCCTTTTTCACCTAGAAGAACGGGCCTAAGCCCAAATCATTTAAATTATTTTTAGTGAAATTAATTTGACATGTGTTGCTGAAAATGAACACAGGACTATAAAAGTGATGAGATGCCTTAAAGATAATCAATCTTAAAAATAAGAGGTCATCTCTTAGGAAGACATTTTTAAAAATCCCAATGCCCAGTTTACCTCTGCTTTCTGCCAAGATAGTCAACTTAGAGTGGTGGGCAATTAAATATCTGTTTAATAGATGCAAAAAGTAATGTCTATTTAAATATATCAAAGAACAACCAAAAAGCCAAGATTTGAGAGCCCAGCCATGACTGTCGGAACACATATAGGGGAGCTTTTCAGCCCACGGCTTTTGCTGATTCGTTAGTTATCTGTCACCGTGTCCCAGCCCTCTCCCCAAAACCTGATTGCTTCAAACAAGTATTTACTTTGCACATGAACCTGCAATTTCAGCAGGGCTTTCTTGGGATGGCTCATCTATGCTCTCCTCGTGTCGGCTGCTTTCCGGGTGACATGGTCACCTGGCTGACAGCGAGTGGAGCTGTCACCCAGAGCTGAGCCAGGGCCATGTGCAGGGGTGCTGGGTCCTCTTCACAGGCTGCTTACGCTTCCTCCCAGCATGGTGCCCGTTTCCGAGACCAAGAGACCCAAGAGAGCAAGGCAGAAATCCGGCATTTTTATGAGCTATCCCCAAAAATCACACAGCGTCACTTCTGTTGTACTGTACTGGTGAGTTGAGGCAGTCACAAAAGTCTACTCAGGTTCAGGGGAAGGGGCTGCAGACTCTCCCTCAGAGGACGGAGTGTTTTGGTCACATTGTGGGATGGGAGATATTGTCATGGCCATCTGTGGAAATATAGCCTGGCACCAGTGCATCTAGAGAAGAGAGAGGGAGAGAGACTGACTGATGGCTTCTGTGAGGCGGGAATGCTGTGGAGACGTCTCACAGAGCTCCTGGCTGTGAAGCCTCAAGGACTTGAGGGGCCAACGTACCAGGGCAAACGGAGGTACTAAGAAGTGAGCACAGCACTCAGCCACTTTTTCCCTCAAGATTTTCACTGATTTGTAAGTAACAGGGACCAAGAGGCAAAAGAGTCTAACTTAAGATAGCATCTAAGAAACTGAAGAACCAAGCAGACCTGTAGGCAGTGCTGAAATCTGAGGAGTTAAAAAATAGGAATTCAGAGCTCGGCCAGGAAGAGAGGTTCTGGTAAACAGCTAGGATTTAGATTGGGACCTCTGAAAGACCACACGACATGAGTGAGAGAAGATGCGAATACCCCAGCCTCAAGGACACTCAGTCCTGGAGAGGAGAGCTCACGAGATCTGCCTCTTCCATACTCGCCCTCTAGGAGCGACGCGGAGCTACAGTATCAGGCATGCAAAGGGACAGAAACAGGTACAAGAAGACACTAGAAGCAGACCCTGAGGTGATACAGACACTGAAGATGTTAGGCACAAAGATTTCTAAAAGCTGATAAACAGTTTCAGTAAAATAGATGGTGAAATGGGACTTTCACCAGATAAAAAGGAATGTTAAAATATATTCAAATGAAACTCTAGAATTAAAAATTACATTAAGAACATAATAAAGTAATTTAGTAGCATAGTGGACACAGTTAAAGAGAGGACTAGTGAACTGGAAAATAGGTCTGTTTCAAATATACAGACTGAAGCATACAGAGAAAATATATAAAGGCACAAATTTATATAACTATAAATTATAAATATAAAGGTGAAACAGGAAAGAGCATAAGAGATATATAGCAAATGAAGAAAAAGTCTAACGATGACTCTTGAAATACCAGAAGAGGAGGAGAGGGAAAACAGTAGAGCAGAAATATTTGAAGAAAGAATACTTGATAATTTGCAAAAATTGAAAATTGACCTCAAGCCATATATTGAAAAAGCTCTACAAACCCCAAGAAGGATAAATTCCAAGAATACCAAACCTAGGTACATCCGAGTAAAGCCCAAGAGTAAAGGAACAGTAAGAGTGCTGGCTGAATCCAAATCAGAAAAGTGGGTGTCAGAAGTCAGTGGGATGAAACCTTTGAATTGCTCGAAGAAAGGGAGTCCTAAACTGAAATTCCATTCACAGCAAAGCTGTCTTTACAGAGTAAAGGCGAAGTACACGGGTTGATGACAAACAAAAACTGAGATGATCCATTGCTGGTGGAGCTGCACTGAAGCAAACACTGAAAGGGATTTTTAGCTGATGACGGAGGAGGAAGCGATGAGGAGATAAGAAAGAGCAGTGCGTGTGACTCTGAATGGAGACTGACAGCTCGAAGCAGTCACAGCAGTGCCCTGGGCTTGAATAAATGACAAAGTGAAATGCGTGATAACAGTAAGCCAAACTGTGAGAGGGATGGAAAATTTCATAAGAGAATTCTAAATTTACATTGTTCAGAAATAGTGAGAGTATGAATTCATATTATATTCTGATAAACCAAAGAAACGTGTTTTAATTTCTAGAATAACTGAACTATAGCTTTAACAAGCTAACAGAGAGAAATTTAATTTTCAAAGTACTTGATTAATGCAAAATAACTCAAGAAAGAAAAAGAAAGGTAAATATAGAACAATTAAGACAAATAGAAAACATGGGAAACCTAATATCGTGGTACTTAAATATAATGTAACTTCATTAAAAACTCCAAAAAGAAGATGAAGATTGTCATTTGGGATAAAATACAAAGCCCAATTAATTATAGGTCATTTCTTTAAAATATCGTAACAAAAAAAAAGGTAATAAAGATGGGAAAATGATATAACATTCAAACACAACTGAAAGAAAGCTGATGTAGCTATACTAATAAAAGCCTTAAGGCAAGAAGCATTAGTTGAAATAAGGGATAGCTTTAATGTTTAAGTATTAATCAGAAAAGAAGCTAAAAGCACCTATTCACATGACTTCAAATTATGTGAAGTGTACATTGATAAAACTAAATGGAGAAACAGAAAAATTTAGGTCCTAGAGGGAGATTTTAAAAGATCTCACTCACTGATTGGTCGAAGTGTCAAACAAAAGCTCACTAGGTTTACAGAAAATTTGAATAACTCTAATAAAGACCTGACAAATGACATAAATAGGACAATGGCACATGGAACATTCATATAAATTGAACACATGCTGGATTAAAAAGCAAGACACAACAAGTGACAGAGTTGAGATCATAGAATATATTATCTGCCTTGGTTGAATTAAATTAGTAAACCAGTAATAAAAAATATAACTACAAAAATTGCCATTGTAGAAATTAAGCAATAAATGTCTAACTAGCCCATGTTTCATAGAAGAAATCAGAGGGGAAATTAGGAAAAGTATTGAAGGCAAAAAATTAGAAGCTTGTAGGATGCAGCTAAAGCCAGACTGGAGAATTTACCGCCATAAATGCATGTATTGATAGAGTTTCCTAGACCTTGGG
>JAQZBX010080445.1:0-13822 GCA_029593785.1 Cabassous unicinctus
GGGAAGGACCCATGAAAACACCTAAGAGTAATCAATTTTTACCAACCAGTTGATGAAAATAACCAATTTCCAAGTTTAAACAAATATCACCTTAATACAATATGGCTGTAGTAGCTTATATATGGAGAAATAAATTTAAAATACTAGTATTTTCCTTTAATGACCCTTTAATCAGATATGGGTATAGAAACCTTATAAGAACAAACAATGTAGAAAAGCTATAGTCAATTAAATTTAACAAACATTACAAGGGCATTTACTTTATTTGTGCAAAGTGACCATGATCAAGAAACGAAAGCACTGAATAAGCATATTAGAACTTAGGGAAACAATATTAGTTTTTTGCTAATGCCATTGATTTTGGCTTTTGCTTTCTGTTCACTTGCAATTTTCAAAGATAATTTATTTTAAATAATCCATGCTTGCCACAGAATCCAAATTCTGTGTTAGTATCACACACACAAAAAAACAAAGAACAAAGGGAAGCCAAAAGTGATCATCTCCGTGTTTGGGCATCTCCTTGACTAAGAGTAGAGTCTTCTTATAACTTGTTTCTTTGTAGTCAGTTCTTTTGAAATTAATCTACCTCAAGTTTCCCTTTATATCAACTCTGTGAAAACAGTTTTAAAATTAGAATCAAATATTACAGTTATTATAATTATGGTCACAAGGCATTTTCATTTTTAATTCTAAGTTCTTTGGATAGCAAAGCCACAGAAGACGGAAGACAAAATATATCATTTGTTTCTATTTCACATTTATTATTCTTCTAAAGGCTTTGAAGAATACATTATTGGAAGATGCTATCTTGTTTAGTAAATTTTTTATTTGGTCAATTAATTCAATTAAGTCACCTATTTGTGATCTGCATGCTTTACAGAAAGATTTAAAATCCTTTAAGCCCATCAAACTCTACTTAAAAACAAACAAACAAAAAACAGAATGAACTGAGATTTCAGATTAGTTATTGTGTTTAAAGAATTCAAACTTGCTTTCTAAGTGTTCCTTGTAATCCATGGGTTGAGCCCAGCTTGAATCTGGCTTTCTGGGAACACACGTTAAAGCTAATTTAACCCCCGCACGATATGCACATGAACTGTTAAGAGTGTATTTTTGACTTTGGGAAAATTCTCTGTTCCTTTCAGAGGGCAGCATGTAGCCCTTTATTAAGGAAGGTTTCTTATTCCAAAAATAAGTTCCTAATAATTATCACCCATTCCTACTGTAATTTATTCTCTTTGGCAAGTGTTCGAAGCTGTTTTGTCAGAACTGCTATACGCCCTTTGCAAAAATAGTCTGAATAGAAAGTAGGGCCTTGTGTATCTATGTTTTTCCAGAGACCTAAGAAGCTCATAAGAATGTTGGGCATAAAGATGACCATCGCATGTTTTGAGACTGTGTAATCCTTCAACACTTCCACACACACACACCTCTTTGAGAGGTATGTCTACTATCTGGATTATAAGTATGCTATTTCAAGGAATGAGTAATTTTAGGATGTGTGATTCACTGATAAATTCAAATAAAGCTAATGAAAGACAGTAATATTCCAATATAGATGTTATGAATGGAAGGTGCCCTCTTTGAGAATCCTGTTGTCCATTCCAACCAAGAACGCAGTGGGGCCTTGGCCTTTGCTCTGTAGGACAATAGGGTAAAAGCTGTTGAGAAGTAATCTCTGTACCCATCACTTACTAAGATTCCACCACAAGTGGGCATCTCCTTGAGACAATTATTTAAAAGCTACTATTGCCTATGAATAACAACAAAGAATTAATGTGCAGTTGGTGGTCTTGTTGGGAAAATTACCTTTAGGCTCTGGGAATACTATATTTTTATTAATACTACAGACAAATTTTACTTCTAAAAAGTTTATAAATGGGCTTTGTTTGTCATTTTACCTTCAGGAAAGGCAATAATGATCAAATAAATTTTCCAAAAGAGCATAAAGATGATTGCTAAAAATAATTGCTCATATCCTCCCTAATCTGAAACTCATTTTTAAGAAAAGAACAAAAATTGAGGGGGTTTAATTTTTAAATTGTAATACCAATGGGCACCTTAACATCACTCAATTGCTTTTCAACATCTTCCGAATAAATCTCCAATTACATTTATTGTTGGAAGAACCCATGTGATCCTGGGGTAGGTGAGACCACAGCTGTAAGCTGCCACTCTAAACTCCAACACTGACACAGGAAATAGGACTCTTTCCACCCAAAGAGCGGTCAAACCCGCAGACTGATCCTAAGTGCTCCAGAGTCAGACTGCACCCGCTGCTAAAGACACCAGGGATGCCCGCCCCCGTGTCCTCTCATCTCACCCACGGCTGTGCAAACACCCTGCGGTGCTGTGTTCATGTCCGCTCCTCTCCTTCCCTTCCCCTAGACCTCCCTGGCTACTTGGAAGCTAGAGCAGCTTCACGCAGCTGACTTCTGAAGGCTCCCACATCTATTCCGGCCACTGCTCCCCAGTCACGTTTTCCCGAGATAAGCACATCCCAGCTAATGGGCTGGGTCTGGTCCAGGTGCCACACCCTGAGAAGCACAACACCCGAGTCCCAGCTTTTCTCCACGTCTTCTCAGCTTGCTCCCGGGGGTGGAGCTTCACGCCAGCTTACTCAGCATGTCTGCTCATTGGACCAATGGCCCAAACACATCTGACATCTGGGACACAAAGCAAGCACAGCCAAACCCCTCTTAGCATTCTCTCTCTATTAAATCCTACACACCCTCCCTTCCCCCAAAAATATACATGAAAACATGACCCAGTAAAAAGGAGAGATACAGTGTGGGGGTGAAAGAGAAGAGCTCCCTCACAAAGGAGAACCTGGGCTACTCCGTTTTTTCTATAACTCTGAGAATATAATAAAACGAAGAAATGCCAAGATAAAGCTACAAAAATTGTGACATATTTTAAATGTTAACATTTAAAAGTCAATGTTCCTAAACATAAATTTACTATGATGAGTATATATAATCTCATTTGGAGGTAGAGTGAACACTAAATTTGAGGCCCTTTGTGTTCAGCCCTGAGCTAGTGGCTCTCCTGGGCCACTGAGGACTGGATCTAATGAGGTGGGAGAGTTAGGACATGGCAGGGCATGGCTGATGAGCTAAGTGCAAAGAGACAGAGCTCATGAATACAGAGAAGTGGCAGAGAATCCCAGCACTGCCATAACCCAAAAGAGCATTTGACACTCCTCATGCAGAAGTTCTGGGATGCTGGGGGCCTGGTTAAGTGGCCATCTACTCTGTGCTACCCGTGAAACACTCCTACCCCAAGGGTCTGCACCATCAAGTTGCTCAGATGGATCCATCCCTAAAACAAAACATGCATCTAAAAATGCTACTCCTCGGGAAATAAAGAGCTAAATCCTAGGAGATCTCTTCCCAATATATTACTTCCAGCTCCATTATGTCCTGGTGGAAGAGAGATTTCAGGATAAGGGAGTTTTCCTGGAACCTCTCAAACCTCGATGCACAGTGGAAATAAAGACCACCCAAATAAGAACAAAGAGACTGTTTATTAACAGCTTGCTATAGCAAGGGAGTCAAATACCATCACAAGCAGTGATTCTGCCATGAGCCAGTCCTCTTGTGCATCTGGGGTTCTGCAGGGTGGTTTGTGAGGGACACCTTAGAGGGGCTGTGCCATCCTCACCTGCCCGTAGCTGACAAGCAGAGGAGGGAGTTGGGAGGCTGGCTTGTAAAGTTTCTGATCGGTCTTGCCTCCAATGGGCCCTGTTCTTACCCTGCCCCCAGCACATCCTTCCCCATTTGCCTGATTGTGACCCCTGAGCAGAGAAGGTGGGGCCCGCACCGTAACTTCCTGGGTGAAGAGCATGCCCATCCAGCAGGTTTACGCTCCTCCCAACGGAGCCATGATCAGCCGTGACTGGGCCACAGCTGCTTTGGGCACTCCCAGGCCCTGCCTCCATTGCCCTGCACCCTTCTCCAAGCACGGAAGGTCTCCTGGGGCAGCAGCCTGTGAGGAGCTGCAGAGCGAGCACCTGGGGAAAGGTGGGGCCGTGCATGCGCTGGCCAACCTGCCAGCCATCCCGCAGCTCCTGGTAGGGGGCCTGGTCTGCGGGGTGGGCTGGGAAGAGAGGGAGTCTTGCTACTTCCTGAGCCAGGCATTTGGGTGAAGCCTAATACTTTGCACTTTGAACAGTCTCCCAGGAGATGGTGATGCCATCACCTGTGTTTGGCGTAGAGGCAAAGGCAGTCATAGGAATGAGAAAGCTTTATGGTAAAACAATGGATGTTTCAAGTACGCTATGCTTAGAGGCCACTGGCATGGAGACACAGGAGGGGAGCTAACTGGAAGCAGGGCATCTTATGTGACTGACCTGGGGAACATATGTGGTTTTCTCTGTTACTCCCGAGTTGGAAGTGGGGCAAAAATAGGGAAGTTGATAGTTACTGACCAAGCTGTTCTGGGCTGATTTTTGTGGGCAGACATTGTCTTTCGGTTTCCTGGGATGGCTGCTACAAGAGGTTGTGGTTTGGCTTCCTGGGCTTCTTACTGGGTGAGAGTGCTACTTTCAAATACAGCTGGCCATTGTCCGCCTGCATTTCAGCCTGGTTCCTCAGCCTATGCCTGTACCAGCCTGGAATTAGCTACAGTTACAGAAATTTACTAAGTTACCTGGCCTGAGAATTCTGAAGCCCAAATGTGAACAAGGTCAAGAGGCAGTGGCAGTTGGTATTTATTTCCCTCTTTCCAAAAATTTCATGAAAACTGTATGATAGTGAAACATACATCAAAAGATGAAGTGATGGACCCTACTGAGAATTTAATCAAGTTTATGGACCTTTTCCACTGAAAAATACACACATCCACACTCATACCACACTCACTCACGTCAGACTATTTGAGGAGTCTGTCCACGGACCTGAAGTTGAGAAGGCACGCTCTACACAGTTGGTTTATTTTAGATGCTTGCATTGTCCTGGGGACACGGAGCCCTTCTGCCTGTTTCAAATTATTTCCTTGCATTTTAAAACATTACCACATCTTCCTTCTTGAAAGGTCCCTGGGTTGAGTCCCTGTCAGTGAAGAATTAACCCGTGTGGCTTGAACAGCCTGTAAGGCAGCAGCATCCTATTGGGAAAATGTCCCTGTCTCGGCAACGCTCGTCTTTGCTTAGCCGGGGTGGGGCATGCACCGGGCATTTTTCACTGACTTCCTCTCCTGGCTCATGCCAGCCCTGATCTGACCATAAAACAGTGCGACTATGAAAAACAGTGGGGATCTTCATTTAACAAATATTTCCTGAGCTTCAACTGTGTGCCAGGTACTGTGCTAGGCCCTAGACTGGATACTCTGCTGACAACTCTCAGTCACTGACATGGAAATTATCCAAAGGAAAACTTTAATTCAATAAAATAGCCTGTCCATCTGGTTTCCTATGGTCACTTTTCATTCTTCTGTGCCCCCTCCTCGCCAAGTCCACCAATCAACTAGTGTATATTCAGGGAATGCAAACTAATGGCAACATTAGCAAAATATAATTAGGAAGGTAAAAACAATTTAAAATATTACTAAATATATTTCAGAGCCAAGTATTAATGGTTTTTGGATTATCCACCATTTGGGATTATATGTACCCTAGTTCCTATTCATTAATGCAGATAAATCAATGGCTGAATACATTTGCATGAGGCCCAGTTGACTTTCAAGGGGACAGGGAGGGACTAGGAGGGGAAAAAAAGGAAATCTTGAGGGAGCCAGTGAGGGCAAAGGGTAGTCAATGACACATATTCATTACTTTGGGTATCTTGGTTTGGTTAAAAACTTGGAAGTCCTACTCAATTGTCCTAAAGTACACTTCCCTAGTAGTGGAAGCAAAATGGAAACAAAAGAGAGTTAAAGAAGGGTTGTCTGATGCAAATTATCCCTAGCTCCGCAGTTGACAGCTAAAGTTTAGTGCCCAAACAACTTTACAGTCAATTCTATGTATGTGTGTATATAGCATTTTTTAAAAAGGACAAATATACTCTTATCAAAGAAAATATGTTTTTGTTTATGCATGGAAGATTGCAACTGCAACTCAATGTTTTAAAATAAACATACATAATTTCCATTGATAATGGAAATATCATGCATTTATATAACGTTTTTTGTTTTCTAAAAGTACCACCAAATATATGATCTTCAAATAAGCCTCAACCCTCTAAAAGCTATATTGCTCCAAGTGGTCTGTGGACCACATGCATGAGAATCAACTGGGGCAGAGCTCTCGAATGCTTCAGAAACGACGAAGCTGACCTCTTTACTAGGTCCAGTCCCTGCTGACAATCACTGAGCCACAGAGGCAGCACAGGCGGGCTCAGGGGAGGCGCACGGCCGGGCCTCAAGCCCTACTCCACCCCAAAGCAGACTACACGTTTACGAGATGCTATTTTTAAACTCCTAGTCCAGTGTTCTTTCTACTCTTTTGTTCTTCTCTTCAATTCCTAAAGGATATCCAATTCATATTTACATAAAAGAGTTACCTCTTCACAGGACTCAGAATGCACAGCTCTGCTACTGCTGGGGCACCCATGTGCTTACTGAGCTTCTCTGAGTAGAAGGAATGGTGCATTCTGAAGGACTTGCTCTAATGACTCATGATGTGGCATTTCCTGAGTATCCCAGTTACAATACAGTGGCAGTTACAGCTATGGGACCCCACAAGATTTAGAGTGCATCCTTTCAGGGAAACTCATTAAGGAGACTAGAAAGAACTAAGAACTTTCAAAGAAAAATCAATTGCCACTTTTTGTCAGCCGATTTTAGAAAGACTTATGAGGTCTGGAATTATATTCATCAGGCTAACAGAGAGAACAGAGCATACTGAGTGCATCACAGTATATAACACATTCATAAATTAAGCTGCTCATAAACCAACTCAAAATACGAAGCAGCAGAAACAACACGTAAGATACTTTAAATTTGTTTTCATCAACAACACTCATTTCCTTTCCAAATCAGTGTAAAAATTGCAATAAGGTTTTACAGGAATGGAGAATGTTCAAATTCTGACCAGCCAGAGTGGAGAGGTATTAGTGTATACTTGGGGATTTCAGCAGAGAACCCAAAAGTGCATGCATTAGCAGTAGTGCTAAATGGCCCTTGGGATATATTAGTACCATACTAAATAATGGCGAAAAACAAGCATCAAAAAGATTAAGATGAACTGCAAATAATTTAACAGTCTGTAAAAAGTAAGCTCAACATTCCTTAAAAAGAATTTTAATAAAATAACCTCCAAGTTGCGCAGCATTAAATAATTACAAATCATGTGAAGAAATAAGAAAACATGACCCTCAACTAAATACTTCAGAAAAGAGTAATACCATTTCCACACAAAGTCTTCCTGGAAATATAAGAGAAGGGTTAACTCATATTATTAGGCCAGTATTACTGAGATCCTCAAACCAAAGAAAGACATTATGAAAAAACTGTAGACCAATATTCACCACAAACATAAGCACAAAAATTTTAAAGAAAATATTAGCAAATGATATGCACCTATGTATTAAAGGCATAGAGACTGGGAAGGAAGAAACAGGATAGTCTATATGCGAAGATTATGTAATTGCCTACCTAGAAAATCCTAAAGAATCTCCAAAAAGTTACTTAAACTGATAAGTGAGTTTAGAAAGGATAGGATATAAGGTCGCTATACCAAAATCAATTTTATTTTTATATACTAAGAATGAACAACTAGAAATTAGAAGGAAAAGAAACAGTATATATATAGTAGCACCAAGAGAACATGCAAAATATTTAAGGAATAATATAAGAAAATATGTGCAATATTTGTATGTTGAAAATAATAAAAAAATAAGAAGAAAAAACAACACAGACCTAAGTAAATAGAAAGATATAACACATTTATTAAGCATAAAAATCAATAGTTAGGATGCTAATTTTGTCAACATTGATTTTGTAGATTCAATGCAATCCCAATCAAAATCCCAACAAAACTTTTGGTGAAATCAACAAGATGATTCTAAAATATGACTGGGAAGGCAAAGGACTGAGAATAGCCAAAACAATTTTGAAAAAGAAAAACAAAGTTGGAAGATTCATACTATTTGTTTGCAGAATTACTAAAAAGTACAGGAATAATAATAATAATAATAATAATAATAGTAATAATATAGCTTTGGCCTAAGACAGTTAGATCAATGGAATATAATAGAGAGTTAAGAAATAGAACAACAAATATATGGTGAAGCGATTTTTGCAAAAGGTGCCAAGGAAATGCTATCATTAAAGGATGGCCTTTTCCACAGATGGTGGAGGAATAATTGGACAGGCACTGAAAAACAATGAACTTTGGACCTATACCTTACCCCATATACAAAGACTAACTTAAAATGGATAAAAGACCTAAAGGCAAAAACTGTAAAATGTGTTTAAAAAAAGATAGAAGAAAACTGCATGGCAGTTGTATAGACATATATTTTTTAGCCTCACAGAAAGCTCAAACAATAAAAAAGATGATAAATTGGACCTTACCAAAATTAAAAATTTCTGCCCTTTGAAAGTCACTGTTAAAAAAATGAAAACACAAGCAACATATTAGGATAAAACATTTATAAAATATATATGTAATAAATACTGTATCTTGAATATAGATCTCTCATAAAAATCATATAGATCTCTCAAAGCAATCATAATAAACAAACAGCCAAATACAAAAAAAGGAACAAAACGTGAACAGAACAAAAGAACTTCATCAAAGAAGAGATACGAATGACAAAAAATATATGAAAAGATGGTCAACCTGATTAAGTTATTAGGGAAATGGAAAATTCAACCTCAATGAGATACCATTCCATAGCCATAAAAATGACTTAAAAAATGAAAAAGCCAAGTGCTGTCAAGGATACAGAGCAACACAAACTCTTTATACACTGCTAGAAGGAATGCAAAACAGTACAGCCATTTTGGAGAGCAGTTTGAAATCCACTTAGCAGTTTCTTATAAAGGTATAAAAAAAACGTATTTACCAAATGACCCAGTCAAGCCTCTCCTTAGGATTTATCCAAGAGAAATAAAAACTGTGTTCATGCAAATACCTTTATATGAATATTTACAGCAGTTTTAGTCACAATTTCCTGAAACTGGAGATAAACCAAATGACCTTAAACTGGTGAAAGGGTAAACAAACTAATACATCCAAACACTGGAATACTACTCAGTAATAAAAATCAATGAGCTCATAATAGAAGCAACAACACCGTGCTAAGTGAAAGAAACCAGACTTAAAAGACTACACACTGGAGTGTAGAGAAGATGGAGGATTACAGAGTCAGAGGGATCACTTCTCTCCCAGAAAAAGTAGCTAGAGGACCATCCAAGAATGCGGTAGCACACAGCTACTTAACAGTAAATCCCTAGGCAAGAGAGAGAAACTGAACATCAGAGTAAACTCAGCATCAGAATCGGATGCCTAGACATCAACAACAAATTACAAGCCATACAAAGAACAAGGAAGATGTATTAGTCAGGGTTCTCTCGGGAAACAGAATCAATAGGAGATATCTGCCAATAGTATGAGATTTTATAAGAGTCTCTCACGTGACTGTGGGGATGCACAAGTCCAGGTTCCGCAGGCAGGCTGCAAACCAGGGGCTCTGATGAAAGTCCATTGAAGGTCCTTGTTGAGTTTCTGGGAGAGGTTGGCTGTCCAAAGACGAGCTGGGAAATTCTCTCTGAATGCTGAAATCACTTCCCCTTTTAAGGCATTCAACTGATTGGATATAGCGTCACTCACTGCTCATGGCAATCTCCTTGACTGATGTAGATTCAATCAGCTATCTGTAGTAAACTCACTGGTGACTAAAGTCCATAAATGTCCTTGTATTTCAATTAGCCCTGTGCTTGCTTGACCAAACAACTGGGCACAATTACCTGGTCGAGTTGACACATTAGCCTAACCATAACAGAAGATATGACTCAGGCAAAGGAACAAATCAAAGCTCTAGACTAGAAACAGGACTTGAAATAGCTAATCAATGAGGTTCATACAAATCTCCTAAACTAAATCATAAGCTGCACTGAGCATAGCTAAAGAAATAAAAGGCATTAATAAGAAGCTGAATGAGCACAAAGAAAAATCTGAAGTCTTGATTTTATGGGAATGAAAGACATAAGTGAGATTAAAAATATAATAGAGGCATACAACAGCAGATGTGAAATCATGGAAAAAACAATCAGTGACGTAGAGGAAAGAATAACTGAAATTGAAGAAAGAGATGAACAGAAAGAGAAAAGAATGGAAAAAATTGAGCAGGGGCTCAGAGACTTGAATGATAACACAAAGAGGATGAACATATGTGTTATGGGAGCTCCAGAAGGAGACGAGACAGAAAAATGGACAGAAAGAGTATCTGAGGGAATAGTGGCCAAAATTTCCCAACCCTCATGAAAGACATGAATATACATGTCCAGGAAGCACAGTGTACTCCAATTAGAATAAATCCAAAGAGACCTACCCCAATGCACATAACATGAACAATGCCAAATGTCAAGATAAAGAGAAAATTCTGAAAGCAGCAAGGGAAAAGTGAAATATCACATACAAAGGACGCCCAGTAAGACATAGTGCAGACTTCTCTTCAGAAACTATGGAGGCGAGAAGACGGTGGTATGATATAATTAAGGTACTTAAAGAGAAAAACTGCCAGCCAAGAATTCTTTATCCAGCAAAACTGTCTTTCAAATATGATGGTGAGATTAAAACAGTCACAGATAAACAGAAAGTAAGAGAGTTAATAAACAAGAATACAGCTCTACAGAAAACACTAAAGGGAATTCTGTAGCCAGAAAAGAAAAGAGAAGAGAGAGAGGCTTGAAGGAGAGTGTATATGTGAAGACTATCAGAAAGGATAAACAAACTAGTAAAAAAGATAGACAAAAATAAAATATGACGTATGAAAGCCAACGGATAGAATGGTTGAAGTAAGTAATGCCTTTACAGTAATAACAAAGAATGTTAATGAATTAAACTTCCCAATCAAAAGACATAGGCTGACAGAATGGATAAGAAAACATGAGCCATCCATATACTGTCTGCAGGAGACTCACCTCATACCCAAGGATGCAAATACTGAAAGGCTGGAAAAAGACATTTCACACAGTATACATTCTTCTGAAGTGCTCATGGATCTTTCTCCAGGATAGATCACATGTTGGGTCACAACACAGCTCTCAACAAATTTAAGAAGATTGAAATTGTACAAAACACCTTCTCTAATCATAATGGAATGAAGCTGGAACTCATAATAGATGGGAAAGGGGGAAATCTGCAAATGTATGGAGGCTAAACAACACACACCTAAACAATCAGTGAGTCAAAGAAGAAACTGCAAGATAAATTAGTAGATACCTCAGGATGAATGAAAATGAGAGCACAACTAATCAAAAGTCTGCTGGGATACAGCAAAGGCAGTGCTGAGAGGGAAATTTATAGCCTGAAATTTCTATATTAAAAAAGAAGAAATAGCTAAAATTAGAGATCTAACTGAACAACTGGAGAAACTAGAAAAAGAGCAACATACTAACCCCAAAGCAAGCAGAAATAAATAAAGATTAGAGCAGATATAAATGAAATTGAGAACAAAAAAACAATAGAGAAAATCAACAAAACCAAAAGCTGGTTCTTTGAGAAAATAAATAAAATCAACAAACCCTTAGCAAGACTAATGAAGAAAGAAAGAAGATGTAAATAAATAAAATCAGAAATGAAAGGAGGGACATTACGAATGACCCCAAAGAAATAAAAAGGATCATAAGAGGGTATGATGAAAACCTGTTTGCCAACAAACTAGACAACCTGGATGAAACGGACAAATTCCTAGAAATGCACAAACAACTACAATGACTCTAAAAGAAATAAAGGAACTCAACAAACCAATTTCAAGCAAAGAGATTCAATCAGTCACCAAAAATCTTCCAACAAAGAAAAGTCCAGGACCAGATGGCTTCACAGGTGAATTCTACCAAACATTTTTAAGAAGAATTAATACTAATCCTATTTAAACTCTTCCAAAAATTTGAAAAGGAGGGAAAATTACCTCATACATTTTATGATGCCAACATCACACTAATACCAAAGCAAGATAGATACTACAAGAAAAGAAAATTACACACCAGTCTCTCTAATGAACATAGATTAAAAACGATTATACATCACAGTCAAGTGGGTTTTTTTCCTGGTATGCAAGGGTGGCTCAAAATAAGAAAATCAGTTAATGTAATACAACACATTAACAAATTGAAGGTAAAAAACATGGTTGATGCAGAAAATGCCATTTGACAAAATATAGCACCATTTTTTGATAAAAACACTTCAAAAGATAGGCATAGAAGGAAAGTTCCTCAACATAATTAAGGGCATATATGAAAATCCCACAGTCAACAATGTACTCAATCGGAAGTGTTTGAAAACTTTCCCTCTAAGATCAGGAACAAGACAAGGATGCCCACTGTCACCACTGCTATTCAACACTGTGCTAGAAGTTCTAGCTAGTGCAATTAGACAAGGAAAAAAAAAGGCATCCAAGTTGGAAAAGAGGAATTAAAACTATCACTATTCACAGATGACATGATCCTATATTTAGAAACTGCCGAAACATCTACAGCAAAGCTATAACAGCTAATAAATGAGTTCGGCAAAGCGGCAGGATACAAGGTCAACACACAAAACCCAGTAGTGTTTCTATACACTGGTAAAGAGCAAACTTAGAAGAAAATCAAGAAAAAATACAATTTACAATAGCAACAAAATACTCAAATATCTAGGAATTAATTTAATCAGGAATTTAAAGGATCTATATTTAGAAAATGATGAAACATTGCTAAAAGAAATAAAAAAGACCTAAACAAATAGAAGGACATTCCGTGTTCATGGATTGGAAGACTAAACATTGTGAAGATGTCAATTCTACCCAAATTGATTTATAAATTCAATGCAATACAAATCAAAATTCCAACAGCCTAGTTTACATAAGTAGAAAAGTCAATTACCAAATTTATTTAGAAGGGAAAGGGGTCCCTAAACATCCTAAAAAAGAAGAGCAAAGTCGAAGGACTCATGCTTCTTGATCGTGAAGCGTATTTTGAAGCTACAGTGGTCGTAACAGCATGGTAGAACTGGTTGTGGGAAGATTCCCCCAGTTCCCTGCTTGTGCACTTGCAATAAATCACCTTCTCACTGCGGGGAAAAAAAAAAAAAAAACCCTGAAAAATGACCAGCATGGTATTGACATAAAGATAGACACATTGATAAATGGAATCGAAATGAGAGTTCACAAACAGACTCTCACCTCTATAGCCAACTGATTTTTGATAAGCCTAGCAAGTCTACTTTCTTGGGTTAGAACAGCGTCTCCAATAAATGGTGTTGGGAGAACTGGATATCCATAATCAAAAGAATCAGAGAGCACCCCTATTTCACTCCCTATACAAGAATCAACTCAAAATGGATCAAAGACCTAAACATAAAAGCCAGGATCCTGAAACTCGTAGAATAAATATTGGAAAACACCTACAAGACCTTGTAGTAGGTGGAGGTCTCTTAAACCTAATTCCCAAAGTAGGAAAAACAAATGGGGCCTCCTCAAAATGAAACACTTCTGCACCTCAAAGTAATTTGTGAGGAGGGTAGAAAGGCAACCTATTTGGAAATCACACATCTGACAAGGGTCTAATAGATCTTACAACTCAACAATAAGACGACAAATGACCCGATTGAAAAATTGGCAAAAGACCTGAATAGACATTTTTCTAAAGAAGAAATATAAACGGCAAAAAAAAAAAA
>JAQZBX010080446.1:0-13824 GCA_029593785.1 Cabassous unicinctus
AAAAAAAAAAAAAAGGTGATAAGTTCTATGGAGGGAAAATAATAGAGGGGCTAGGTAGGCTTTGTTGAAAAAGTGACATTTGAATAAACAGATATTCACGGAATATCCTGTAGTTATAGGGTTTCTTTTGGGGATGATGAAAATGGTCTGCCATTAAATACTTGTGATTAGAACCGTGTGAATATACTAAAAACCACTGAACTGTAGGCTTTAAAAGGGTACATTTTATGGTATGTGAATTATGTCTCGATAAAAACAATGCAAAAAAAATTTATTGCCAGAGCTTCCCAGGACTATGTTTTGCTCCTCCATCACATTAATAAAGCTTTTGCCTATGAAAATTCAGATTTATAACTAGTTATATCTTAATTGAGGAAAAGTCTCTTAGTTTTGCTGGCAATGTATTCATTAGAAGTAAAGTATGTTAATCTATTTTAAAATATCCTTGCTGAAATTATTGATTGTGAAATCAAATTTTTTCAGTCACTCCTTTTATGTTCTTTGGATACCTGTGTTCACTGTTATTCAATAAGATATGAGAATGAGATTTTTTTTTACCTCTGGCTATCAAAATGAATCTAATTTTTAGACCTAATTTTGTTATGTTTTGCTAAACACTAAGACATTCTTCATATAATATATTTAGTGCTTTTTATAAGATAGAAAATTAGATCAATATGATAATGCTTTTCTAAAGCATGCAAGTGAAAAGAATGTCTTTGTTCATTTAATTGACCAAAAACCAAAATTGAATGATCTCTTCTTCCAGAAGAAGCAGTCATTTTTAGTAGAAGTAGAGCAGGAAATGTATTTAGCTGGGTTTTTTTTCCCCTCAGTGTTTTAGATTTAACTGGCATTTCCTAGACTTTCATTCTATAATAGCCTAATACAATTAATTGGAATATTATGTGACCTTATTTTTATTTGTTTCTGCGTGTAATATAATTTGGGTTTTACAATATGACTACTTCTAAGTGGTTTTAATTAAGGAAAATAAAACCATTGGCTATTACAGCCATACTCTGAGCAAAACATTTACTCTTCTATGGCAACTCAAAATCTAAAGGCACTTTGCTAGTTTGTTTTGTTTTGTTTGGAGAAGTTACAGATCATAGGGTTGGCTGAACTTATTTCTCTTTGAGGATTTAGAAATAGAGTGAATATCCCTCACCCAAAATGCTTAATAAATAATGGAAATTATTCGCACACACACCCTCTATTTTTAGGCCTTTCAAAAGGTAACTTTTAGCGTTTGCAGAAATCTTTAACTGCGTTATCCTCTACTGTGGCCTGACCTCTTGAAATAGACTCTCTAACTTGTAAAATTTCATCTGTTTTTGCTGGGTGAGGTTTTTTTTTTGGGGGGGGGGGAGTCTAGAGACCATCTTCTAAAATTTAGGTCAAATTAAAGAACTCTGTAATAAAAGATTGGGACATAAGTCCTAGCATACCAATTATATTTTCAAAAATTTCAAATATTTTAGAAATCTGTGGTAACTTAGAGTTCTTATTTACAAAAAGCCAGCACCCTAGGAGAGAATTAATCTGCTTTCTCTTCATTGTTCCAATCTGAATGAATGTACTTCAAAGTTGATTAAATATTTTTACTTCTTCCATGGGAAAGTTTTTCCAAATCCTTAAGTAATTACATTCTTAATACAAACACTTCTCATTTTCTTAGTCTAGCTGAAAAGGAAAGATAGCTTGCAAACCCCTGCATTTTTCATTGGTGTGGTGCTGACTTTAAATTGAGCTTTTAGCGCTGTAGTCACACAACTCTCAATGAGCTAAGTTTAAAAAGCATAACATTTCAAAGTGGTTTATTTAATATAAGTCTGCATTCTTCAATGGCACTTAAATAAGCCTGTACTTAGGAGAAAAATACTGTTTTAACCTAATATGGAAATTTGGTTTTGGATGATGAGCAGAGGTTAAAATGTATACATTTATGGTCTTTTGATGTGATAAGCTAAGTATATAAAGAGTTAAAAATAAAATATCTCATTGTTGTGGGCAGTATTGTCTTAAAAAAGCATTGTGAAAATTTAGGGACTTTGGACAGTTGTACATGATCACACTTAAAATATTCATGCATACTTCTTCTCTTTATGGTGTGTCATTATTCCCAGTGATTGACAATGCATTTATTCAGCTTTGTGTTCCCAACTCCTAGGGCTGTCGTATAGTGAGAATTCAATAAATTTTTATTGATTATCTTTGATATTCAGTATCATTGTTAAATCCAGGCTGCATTTAGTTGGCTATTGATGAATGTGTATATCTGCATGAAATATGTTAATAAGTCAAACTTAATTCAGTTTTTACCTTAAGGATTCAAAGTTGATGCCTGATTTCCACCCCCATCGTACCTCCATTTTGTCCCTTCCTGTGCATCTGTTTTAGTTTCCTAGGACGCTTAAAGCAAATACCATGAAATGGTTCAGCTTGCACAATGGGAATGTATTAGCTTACAGTTTTGAGGCCAAGAAAATGTCCAAATCAAGGCATCATCAAGGCAATGCTTTCTTCCCAAAGACCTGCTGCCAGTGATCTTTGGCTCCTCTGGCACAAGGCAAGACACATGGTGGCGTCTGTGGTCTCTTCCTTCTCTTCTGGGTTTCTTTGATTTCAGCTTCTTGCTTCCATGGCTCTCTCTGTCTCTCTGTCCTGTCTCTGTCTCTCTCTGTGTATTCATTCGCTTTATAGAGGATTCCAGTAATAGGATTAAGACCCATCCTGAATGAGGTGGGTCATACCTTAAGTGACGTAACCTCATCAAAAGGTCCTACTTACAATGGGTTTACACCCACAGGAATCAGTTAGATCTAAGACATGTTTTTGGGGGACACATACAGCTTCAAATCACCACAGCATCTTAGGCAGTCAGCAGTCACTTCTATCTTATATTAGAAAACAGTATCATTCATGTATTTTGGAGTTTATTTCTTTTTTTTTTTTTTAACTTAAGACCTACATTCTTTTTTACTGGACATTTTTAGGATTCTCTTCTTTTAGTTTCTGCCAACACAATCGATAAGATATGCCATTCTATTTTTATTACTGTTTATTTATTTTGCTAATGTTTTTGTAGTAAATATAGAATCCTAAAATAATTAAGAGGAGCCAGGAAATTCTGCAAATGAAGGGTAATGAGGAGAGGGTTTTAGATCTACTAGATATTAAAATATAAATAGTTAAAACAGTATGGTACTGGCACATGAATAGACAGGTCAGTATAACAGAATAGAAAGCCCAGAAAGAGATCCAAATGATATTGAGACCCCTGGGTAAACATCGGAAGGAAATTAGGTTGGATCCTTTTCTGATACTTTACATCAAAATAAATGCCAGATGGAGAAAAAATTTAAGTGTAAAATTTGAAACCATAAAAGTACCAGAAGAAAACATGAAACTATGTGGCCTTTTAAGATATGGTGCAAAACACAGACGCCATTTTAAAAATAAATTTTACCACATGTAGAATTTCCAGGTGACAAAAAAGCATGACATACAGAATCAAAGATGAGTAAATTGGTGGAAAAAATCTTCCACATTTTATAAACTCAGGGTTAATTTCCCAGTAAAGAGTTCTTTCGATTAATAAGAAAATACTAGCAACCCAGTAACAAAATTGGCCAGATTTATGGAAAAGGAAATACAAAATGTCATTTAAACATTCGAAAAGATATAGAAAATTTACATAATGCAGAATAAAACCATTGTGCAGTGCTATTTTTAACAGATTGGCAAAGATTGAACGTTTTGATAGTGCACTATTTGGTAAGAATGTGGGGGAAATGAGTGCGTGCATACATATAACATTACCAGTGGGAGTGTAAAATGGCACAACTGTGGAAAATTGTCACTATAAAACGTAAAACCCTTTTACCCAAAATTCCAATTCAATGAATTTATCTTAGACACGTTCCAAATGATATATGTACAAGAATATTTTATTCCTTTCTGATTATAAGGCAATATTAAAAGGCATAAGAAAATAACATTCTGCCTTTTATTGAGTTACAACATAGTGGGACTGTGTCAGAGAATGTGGTCTGTGTGATACTGATTTTTGGAAATTTGTTGAATTTGATTTGCTTCATGGCCTGAGAATAGTAAGTTTGTGTAAGGGTTCCACTTGTGCTAGGGTTTAAGATCTATTTTGTGTTACTAATATAGCTACCCAGATTCTTGTGACAGTTTTTGCTTGATCTGTATTTATCTCTTCTTTTATTTTCATTCTTTTAATGGCATTATATTTGAGGTATATCTCTGTAAACAGCATGTTAAGTGGGTTTGTTTTTTTTTTTAATCTTGCTTTATAATTTTTGTTTTTATAAAAACTCATTTGGTCCACTTACCTTTGTTACTGCTGTTATGTTTAGACTTATTTACACAAGCTTACATTGTGCTGCTTGTGTATCCTACCATTTCTGTGCTTTGTTTCTCTCGGTTAAATACCTAGTAATTGCTGAGTCAAATGGCAGATGAATGTTTAACATCATAAAGCTTTACTAAACTCTTTCCAAAGCGCTATAACCAGCAGTTTCTAAGTTCTAGATAGTTCTCATCCTTGCCAAAACTTGTTTTTCAGTCTTTTTTATTTTAACCATTCTAGTGGATATATGGTGTTGTCTCATTATGATTTTATTTTTCATTTCCCTGGTAACTGATGATGTTGAACATCTTTTCATGTGTTTATAAGCTATTCCTGTATCTTTAGAGAAGTATCTAAGTCATTTGCCTTTTTAAAAAAAATCGAATTGCTTGTGTTCTTATTATTGAATTGTTAAAATTCTTTATATGTTCTGATTTTGTTTTGTTTTGTTTTGTCTGATATGTGTTGTGTGAATATTTTCTCTCAATTTGTGGCTTGCCTGTGTATTTTTTAAGTGATTTTCTTAAGAAAGGCTTATAATTTTGATGAAGTCCAGTTCATCCGTTTTTTTCTTTTGATAATGCCTTTCATATACTAAGACGAAATTCCAGTAATAATTTTTATTATGAGTTCATTTATTTCATAGGTTTTTTTCTTAAATACCCTTTACCAGATTAAGAAATTTGACTTCTATTCATAGTGTGTTAAAGAATTTTGATCGTGAACGGTTATTGAATTTGATAAAATGCCTATTCAGAGTCTTTTGAAATGATTATATATCACCTTTGATTTGTTAACTAGGTGAATAGCAGTAATTGATTTACTCTTGTTAAATCAATCATATTTCTTAGGGTAACCCAAGCTCTGTAACAAAAATGTCCCCTAAATGTATAATGGCTCAAACAAAATAGGAGTTTATTTTTTACTCATGTAACAGTAGTGTAGTGGGTGGATGAGCTAATTGACCAGATACCCCTTCTCTGTGTAGTTATTTAGGAACTCAGGATGATGGATCTCTTCAATATGTTACTTCTAAAGTCACTCTGGGATTCATTTCCATTACACTCTCGGACAGAAGAGAACATGAAAAAGCATGTGTGAGAAGTTTCTATGGGTCAGGCCTAGAAGTAGTGCACTTCACTTCCTCCTACCTTCCATTGGCTAGAAGTTACTCACATGGCTACGCTAACTAAAAAAAAAGAAGGCTTGGAAATGTAGTCTACCTGTATTCTTTAGAAAGAAGCAGCAGGAAATTTCTATGAAAAGGTAGCAGTCTCTGCCATATCAACTTTGCATTCCTGAAATAAATACAATAGAATGGGGCGGGGGGACAACACCCAGGCCTGGGTCCAGAATTTTCTTTGTGGGAAGATTTTATTCCTTTAAAAGTTATAGGACTCTAGGTTTATTCTATTTTTTCCTTGAGTGTGTGTTTTTAAGTTAAGTTTTCTAAAGATGTGCCTGTTTCTTCTAAGTTTTCAAATTGTCATAGTTATAATACCCTCTTATTATCTTTTGATATTTGATATTTGAAGCCTCTCTCATGATGCCCCCCTTTTCTTTCCTAATATTATTTGTGTTTTTACTTTTTATTTTTATATCCACTTTAGTGGAGATTTGTCAATTTTATTAGCTTTTTCAAAGCACTGATTTTAGAATTTTTGCTCCTTTGCTTTTGTTTGTTTTCTGTATTGTAATATCTGCCCTTTTATATTTCCTTCTATTTTATGGATGTTTTTTCACTTTTTTTTTTAACCTTCTAGAGATGGAAGCCTAGCTTATTCATTTTCGTTGTATTTTTCTTTTCCAGTATGCACATTTAAAGCTGTTTATTTCTCATGAACTACTTCACGTGCATACCAGAGTATTTGCATTACTGTTTAATTATAAATATTTTCCTAATTCCATTATGTTTTCTTCTTTCACCCTTAGGTTATTTAGGGCTATGTTGTTTTTTTAATATTCAAACAAATAATGTATTTTACTTGCCTTTTTGTTATTGGCTTTATCTTGATTTTATTATATTCAGAGTCTTGATCTGTGTAATGTCAGTCTTTTGAAATTTGTTGAGAATTCCTTTATGACCCAATACATGATCATTTGGGGGTATCAAAATATTTAGAGATAGATACACACACACACACTAACACATTAAAACTGAGTTATTCCTTCAAATAATTTGCCCTTTGTGGGATCTTATCAAGACTAAGAATTGCCTTTTTATTATTGGGTAAGACCCAAACTCTTCAGGGTTCTTAACCTAGGATCTCTAATGGCCATTGATGGGTTAAACCTAGAATCTTCTATGGCCCATTGATGGGCTAAATCTGGGTGCTCCTGTGGCCCATTGATGGGTTTTTAGGGATTCCCCCCTCTGAAATGTTATATAAAATTCTGTGTGTATATGCATTGGCATGATGAATGGTTCCATTTGTTTGTTTGTTTTTCATTAGCTTTCCAAAAAAGTCCATTATCAAAAGGGAGAAATCTAAAACAATAAAGAACCAATGCTTTTGACTTCTGACTAGTTTTTCATATTTATTAATAATATGGAAAGAATCACATTATATTGTTCCTTACCTCCAGTAAAACAGTTTCTAAATTAATGGGGAGAATAACATTATTTTGGGTCAGATAGTTATCTATTGACTATCTGGCTTTATTATACTTCCTAATGAAATTAATGCATTTCTAAATAATCTTGTTAATGAATTTTGATATTAGACAGTGTGTGGACCACCAGGAGCTGTCCCTTACAGATAAGATGACCTTTTACTGTTCTGATCCTTAAGGCATCAACAGTGCAGTGAGAACTCCACTGTTGAGGGAAATAAGAGGTCAGAAGCCTGAGCCCTGCTCTTCTTTCCTTCACCTATTCCAGTTGAACTATAGGACAGAACTCTTCTGAGGCTAGGAAGCCTTTCCAGTTCAGCTAGAATAAAGCCCAAAGGGTGTATTTGAGGCCTCACAGAATCTGGTCCCAGCCTGCCTCTCACTTTCTGCCGTGCCCTGCCATTTCCTGTTCCTCAAAGTTAGCTTGAACTTGGCCCAGCTCCGAGGCTTTGTTTTTGCTGTTCCCTGTCATCTAGATTGCGCTCAGTCCTTTGCATCCTGCTCGAGGTTTAATCCAGTTTTTTTTGTTTGTTTGTTTAGAATTTCAGTATATTTATGAGAATTAATTTGAACTTAAAATATAACATTTTCCACTTACTATTACATATAATAGAAATAAAATATTTTATGCTTCACACACTGACATATTGTACATAAAGTAAACTATTTTAGAAATTGTAAGAAAAATAATATCAATTAATTTTGCAGTGAAAAGTTCCCATTAAAACTCCACATCCTCCTCGAACTCTCTCCCACCCTTCAAGGAGGAGTTGATTTATTTTCTGACATTTTGTTTCTGTGCACTCTCTCCCATTAGCTTTCAGGCCTCTTGAATGCTTTGCTTGCCAGGGGAGTGTGGGGCTCCTTTTTATGTCTCTGTGATGCTTCCTGTTGTGCCTGGCATGCAACAGGCTTGTTAGAGAGCACCTTTCTGATGTGAAGTGATGGCAGTGGTGCTGAGCCCATCAGCAGTATTCTAAATCAGTGCTTTTCAACCTGGGGTTGTCACCTATTTGCTGTTTAAAAAGCAATTTCTACAATTCAAGAGCATCATTAAAAAAAAAAAAAATGAATAGAAAAGAAGGGCTTATTAACAGGAGTAAGCATTCTGTAAGAAAAGACTTATTTCCAATTTTATATTTGTATATATGTTTACTAAGTTTTGATGTAAAATATATTTCTTACTATGGGTTGTGGTTAAAAAGAAAAGTTTGAAAAACCCTGCACTAGATTATAACCTCAATTTTAAAAGACATGGAGGAACCTTAAATGTATATTGCTAAGTGAAAGAAGCCAGTGTGAAAAGGCTACATACTATATGATTCCAAATATATGGCATTCTGGAAAAGGCAAAGTTATAGAGGCAGTAAAAGGATAGGTGGTTGCCGGGGATCAAGGAGAGGGGGGAAGGGATGACTAGGTGGAGCACAGGGCAGGGTTAGGACTGTGAAACTCTTCTGTGCAATTCTGTCACGGTGGATACATGGCATTCTGCATTGTCAAAACCCATAGAGCAGTACAATATAAAGAGTGAACCTATTGTAAACTATGGGCTTTAGTTAATAATAATATATCAATACTGGTTCATCATTTGTAACAAATGTACTACATTAATGCACGATGTTAATAATAGAGGAAATTTGCAGGGGCAGTGTGAAGAGGAGGTATATAGAAACTTTGTATGGTCTGTGCAATCTTTCTGTAAAACCTAAAACTGCTCTTTTAAAAATCTATTTAAAAAACTTAGAGAAGAAGCATTTGAAACTTTAAGTTCGAAGAGCATAAAGCCTCAATTTTTCGGAAATTTCTCACTAAATCCTTTCACATTATTTGTACCATCGTATGTTTACTGTCTACTACATAATCCTTAAATGAGTATTTTTCCTCAGCATCTATTGTGTAGTATTTGTTTTAATTTTGGAGTATATAGTTGGGTTATTAATATACAAATCATTTTTCTAAAGATAGTTTTTGAAGATGCTTTAGGGGATTATTATCACAAATGTTTCCCCGAAGTTTCTATTTCATTTTTAAAATTTCTTTTTATTGTACATTTACCAGTTTAGATTATTTATGAAAATAAGCTGATAATACTGTTAATACGCTAATATAGAATGAATATTCTATATTATCAATTGACATCTATAATTTAAAAATTTGTGATTAATGACAGTGAAATTCTATTCTGGAAAATACATTCACTTTATATAATGCTCTCAAATTTGAGAAGAAATTGCGTTTTGTTATTAAGTAACATTTAAACAACTTGTTGAACCTGTATTGTTAGCAATGAACTCAACAAGAATTATATAAGTATTTACTTTAAAAGAAAGTAAAAACTTGAATCTTCCAAATTGACACAAGTATCCTACATAGCATTTTGTTACTTTTAGAGATTTAATAAATCAAGCATGCATTCTTGAGATGGGAGAGTAATCACTAATAGGGTCACTTAGTATTTACAGTAAAGCTATTTCTGTTTGAGTTTGTTTAAACTTGCAATTAAAACCTTTCCTTCTAGCTACACTGTCTGGAGCCTTGTAACTAGGAGGCGATTGTGTTAGTTAATGCCTGTCCCTTTCTTCTTCACTTTGATTCAGGGTCAGTATAGACCTTCTGATTTGTTGTGTCCTGAGACGTATGTTTGGGTACCCATCGAGCAGTGCCTGCCTGCACTTGAAAACTCCAAGTACTGCCGTTTCAACCAGGACCCAGAAGCAGGTATGTTTGTAGCAGAACCTGGCTGGGAGTTGTTGGCTTTGAGTTTTAGAATCGGCGTGTGGCTGTGACTCATAATAGGGTCCAAGTAGCTTTTTATATATTGTAAGGTGTGTTTGAGTGCATTTATGTGTATAAGATAGAGGGAGACCCCACACACACACACACCCCACATAAATATATGCTCATGTTTTTCAAATAAACAAAGAAACCTCATGTGTTTGTTACTTACTGACCTAGCTTTTCCCATTGGATATTAGTTTTTACATGCTTTGAGGGATGACACCATTTTCCATTTCTTTGAAAACTATCATAGTGCATACAAATTGTTCACTAGATTGATTATGTAGTCAGTGTAGAGAAGACGAAATATTGACCAATGGGCTGAAGAAAGTGGTGGAAGGGTTTCATGGAGGCCCAGCAGGCTCTGATGGGTTTGTGACAGCACTTTCCTAACTTTTTTCTCACATCTCTGGTTCTTCTCTTTTTCTGTCCCTCTTCTACTTCCTGCCCAAAATAGTCCCAGCCACATTTTTTTCAGGTCCATCTCCCACTATTCCACTTGGGAAAGTTTGGCCACTTAGAAGTGTGTCCGGTCCCTCAGAGTACAGCACTGGATACTTCTTGGATTCAGATCCTGGCTCCATTATTAGCTGGTAAACTGTGTGCTCATGGGCAATTGAATTATCTCCTTGGCCTCATGTTACATGCCCTTAAAATTGAGGTGATAATGAGATCTACCTCACTGAGCTGTTATGAGCTCCTGGGCCTCTGTTGCTGTTGCTTTGGCAATTGTAAGAATGCTGCATCCTGGGTATATGCCACAGGCTTTCCTCTGCCTTTGCCTTTATTTGTTTTGGTTCCTCTCTCTGAAGAACAATTCAATTCTCTTCACTTCTCTTGTGGTCGAAGTACCACACACAATTTAAAGAAGTCCTCCTCCACATAGTCCTCCTCTTCCTCACTGGATGCAACGGTGGTGTTGTCAAAAGGGCACGGGTTTTGAGGCTCTCATGAGGAGGGTGGTTATGTTATATTGGCCTGCATGTCTTCCCCTGTCTGAAGTTACTTGATCTGTGTTTCATTAAGCTTTGAGTCCTCACAGAGGCCACCACATAAGAGAAGCTGATAAATACTTCTTAATTGCATGAATGTATGGAGAGTACAAACACTTTTCTACTGGCCACGTATGGTCTGAGTTTGGGGAGAAGAAGGAAAGGAAATGGAGAAGAGGGAGAAATGGGAGTAAATAGAAAATATCAAGAGGAGGGAGTGGAAGAGAATAAATGGAAAAATTCAAATGGAAAGACAAGGGTCTAAGGAAAGAAATGCAGTAATTTCTTCAGGTCTAAGATGTGAGGGATTTTCCCCCCATAGTTAGATTTTCTTATGAAAAAGTTGGTTCATATAATATTGTGTTTCATTATCTCCTTCAAAAGCTGTTATGGACCTGAGAGTAGGTACTTCTTACACATGAGAGCACCTTAGAATCTAAGGAAGAGTAGCCATAGGGACCCCAAAGACCCTGTGGCAGGCATCCTGAAATAGCCCCAGGGTTCCTATGTATTTGGATTTTATGGAATAATTAGGGTTTTACATTTCCTCTACCTTAAATTATTAATCTGAATCTGATCATTTCATTCTAAGCCAAGTTACACCTCATCAGTGAAACAGATATGTTGCTTAAAAACAAATATTAAATTTGTCCATCAGTTTTGGAGTCAGGCTCAAAGCCAAAGGCAGTTGTATAATTGAGAAAAGCATAACTTGTCCACTCCTCTTCTCCCCACCCCCAAAAAAGATATTCTCCTTTTAGATTTTTTCAAGGTCAGAACAGAACAGAGCCGGTCTCTTATGATGACAATTGGTGAACATCTTACTGAATTATTTCATGTCCACACGTCAACGTTTATCTAAAAGCTCCTTCCATCTGAATAATAATGTCATCTTAAATTTGTTTCTGACTCCCAAACTCAGAACCATTTCACCTTCCCTTTTTGTTCTCCATCTATTTTAAAGGTTGTTTCTCTTATAGTGCTTGGAGATTAACGAGACTACAAGCTCTTCTTGTTTGACAAAGTTGGGAAGGGGACTGAATGATCAATTCATACACTTAATGGGCATTCAAGTAGAAATTCACTCATGTTAATAGATTTTTAAATTATTTTCCAGAATAAGCACTAATATTCATTTCAGAGTAAAGGAGTATATTGAGACTAAAATTTAAAGCTGCATATTGACCAAATATGTGAAGTAGGTAATATATCCTGGTGAATGAAAAATTTGTAACATGTACTCCTGTAATCTAGTAAGTGACATTTCCTGTGGCAGTAGCTTTAGCTCAAAATATTCATCATTTAGAATTCATTTACAAAAGTCACATGAGTAAATTTCTTTGAGGATAGTGCCTCGAAGAAGATGAAGATCCCTTTCCATATGCTGAATTTTTGAAAATTTCAAGAGAATACCATACAGTTTTATCAGTATTGAATATCACAGTCCAGACACTATTTGAAATCAGACTTGTATCCTGTGGTTTTAGGAAATTAAAATGCAGTTACATGCTGGAATGTATTGAGCATGCTGTGAAACATGGTCATTTGAAGTTTAAATGGCACTCTGTGAGAAACTGCTCTCTTCTCTGGGGCTAGTTTTACTTTTACATGACCCAAATTTGGACTCAGAGAAAGTACAGAACTTAATATGGACAATATTGTTAGTCGGCATGGTGCTTTTTCCACTAACTCTTTTCTCCCTCCTCCTAGCTGTTCAGTAGTTAAATTATGCTACAAAAGGCACAGCTGACCACCACAGGCTTTTGTAAAACAAAGTTATGGCTTCAATGTCCATCAATGGCCAGTTGTAAGAAAAATTGCATTTTCCTTTACCCTGAATTGCTGTAAGCCTCTGGAAATCCTGCTACCCCTCCACCCGCTGTTGGAGATTAGGATCCTGTGGTTATTTGCTCAGCTAGGAAGTCTGTAACAATAAAAAAGCTATTGTCTTTACTGCTTTATGGTTCTGTGGAAGGGAGAGGCTGACAAACTGAAGTAACTTGGAAAATTCTAAAGAGGGGATGAAATCCTTTTGTTACATAAATGGGTCTTTTGTTTTTCAATTCAGGATCTCTGCCTACTCCAAAGAAAGGAGTTTAAATGCTTCTCAGATGATTTTTAAGTAATGATCTTTTAGATTGTTCTTAAATTGATGGTTGGATAGGTATAGATGTCAAAAATTCTGCATCACAGTTGCGTTTTACCTTCTTTTATTTATATATTTTTGAATATTTATTGGGAACCCTAGTAGAAAATTTGCCAAATGCAAAAACCTTTACTAAGAAGAAAATTAAGATTGTCCATAACCTCCTCATGCAGTAAGTCATTGTTACTATTTTGATGTTCTCCTTCCAGCCTTTTTCCCCGTGCATACATCTGCATGTATTTTTAAAGAACAAAACAGCATCATATTGTACACTGTTTTTTTTGTTTTACTTGATACATTGTGTTGCTTCTTACTTTTGACGAAAAGATAAAAACTCCTTGGCAAACAAATATTGCCATATCTATGTGAGAAGTGGTGTCTAATATATATTTTTTATAGGAAAGCATCACTGATAGGTTAGCCGAGATGTTCTGGAGTGGTTTTTAGAACTGTGATAAGAGAAATGGGAGGAAATAACAGATCATAGATCCCAGGTAGAGAAGAAGGGGCTGAAGAGGGATAAAGAGGGCTGATTTATAGAATACAATTTCCCATTATAGGTTATAAATGCCCAAGTTTTACTTGCATATTGATCCAGGCAGGGGCGAAGAAGGCCAGAATAGGGCACGAACAGGAACCAGGACAGGGCAAAGGCAAGAGAGAGCAAAAGGCCTTTGCGCTTGCTTTTTTTTTATTTTTTATTTTTTTAAAGATTTATTTATTTATCCCCCCCTTGCTGCTGTGTCCATTCGCTGCGTATCTTCTCTGTGTCTGCTTATCTCCCCCTTGCTGTGAGGTCTTGCCGCATCAGCCCACGGCGCTGCTCGAGCCGGCCTGCCCTCACAAGGAGGCGCTGGGAAGCGAACCCGGGGCCTCCCATATGTAAACGGGGGCTCTATCCACTGAGCCACACC
>JAQZBX010080447.1:0-13821 GCA_029593785.1 Cabassous unicinctus
TGGCAGTTTTTATCTTTCAGTACCTTAAATACATCATACCACTTTCTTCTTGCCTCCGTGGTTTCTGATGAGTGGTCAGCACTTAATCTTATTAAGGTTCCCTTGTATGCGATGCTTTGCTTTTCTCTTGTTGCTTCCTCTTGCTCTCTTGCTCTTTATCTCTTGTATTTGCATTCTGAATTGTATGTGTCTTGGGGTAGTTTTATTCAGATTTATTCTGTTTGGGGAGCATTGTCCCTCTTGGATATTGATATTTATCTCTTTCATAAGGGCAGGGACATTTTCAGTCATTATTTCCTCAAATATTCTGTCTGCCCCTTTTCCATTCTCTTCTCCTTCTGGGACACTGATAACGCATATGTTTGTGTATTTTGCATTTTCATTCAATTCCCTGAGACCCTGCTCCATTTTTTCCATTATCTTCTCTTTCTGTTCTCTTGTCTTTTCCAGTTCAGATGTTCTGTCTTTCAGATCACTAATTCTGTCTTTGAGCAATTCAAACCTGCTCTTATGTGCCTCTAAAATATTTTTAATCTCATCCATTGTGTCTTTCATTCCATAAGCTCTGCTACATTTTTTTTTGGAAGATTTTAAATTGTTCTTTATACTCACCCAGTGTCTTTTTAATATCCTTTATCTCTTTTTTTAACAAATCAATTTTATTGACACATATTAATAAAGCATGCAATTCACCCAAAGTGTACAATCAATGGTGTTTGGTATAATCATATAGTTTTGCATTCATCACCTCAATCATCAGTAGAGCATTTTCATTATTTCAATAATAATTATAAAGAACAGACAAACAAACAAGAAAATTCTTCACCTCTCAATCTCTCTATGCTTCCCTTGCTGTACATACCTGCTATTTCTGGCTATTCTTGCACAATTTCTTATTTATTTATTAAGCAGTTTTATTGAGATATATTCATATACCATATGATTTATCCAAAGTGTATAATCAATGGCTTTAATATAATCACAATGTTGAGCATTCATCACCACAAAAAATTTTAGAACAATTTCATTACTCCAAAAAGAAATATTCCACATCCCTTAGCATTCCTTTATTCACTCTAGTATCTTTGTTGTAGTTTTTCAGGATTTTCTATGTATAGGATCATGACATTTGTAAATAGTGAAGGTTTTACTTCTTCATTTCCAATTTAGATGCCTTAAATTTCTTTTTTCTTGCCTGTTAGCTCTGGCTAGAACTTCCAGCACAATGTTGAATAACCTGACAGTGGGAATCCTGGTCCTGTTCCAGATCTTAGAGAGAAAGCTTTCAGGCTTTCATCCTTGAGTATATTGCTAGCTGTGGGTTTTTCATATATGCCCTTTGTCATGTTGAGAAGGCTTCTTTTCAATTCCTATTTGTCTAAGTGTTTTCATCAAGAAAGGAAACTGGATTTTTTCAAATGCATTTTCTGTGTCATTGAAGATGATCATGTGGTTTTCTCCCTTCATTTTGTTAATGTAGTGTATTATATTAAATGATTTTCTTATGTTGAATCACCCTTGCATACCTGAGTTAAAACCCACTTGATTGTAGTGTATAATCCTTTAATGTCCTGATGGATTCAATTTGCAGGCATTTTGTTGAGCATTTTTGCATCTATATTCATAGGAGTAATTGCTCTGTAATTATCTTTTCTTGTGCTATCATTATCTGACTTTGTTATTGGGGTGATGCTGGCCTTGTAGAATGAGTTGGGTAGTGTTCCTCTTTAATTTTTTGGAAGAGTTTCAGAGGGATTGGTATTAATTCTTCTTATAATGTTTGATAGAATTCACCTGTGAGGCCATCTGGTCCTGGATTTTCTTTGTTGAGAGGTTTTTGATGATTCATTCAATCTCTTGCAATTATTCTGTTGAGATCTTCTATTTCTTCTACAGTCAGTGTAGGTTGTTTGTGTATTTCTAGGAATTTTTTCATTTCATCTAGGTTGTCAAATTTGTTGGCATACAGTTGTTCAGAGTATCCTCTTATGACACTTTTTATTTCTGTGGAGTCAGTAATAAGGTCCCCATTTTCATGTTTTATTTTCTTATTTGCATCTTCTCTCTTTTTTTCTTTGTAATCCAATTTGTCCTTTGTCCAAGAGACAGGTCCATTTCCTCTGATCCTCCTAGCTAAGGGTTTCTCAATTTTATTGATCTTCTCAAAGAAACAACTTTTGATTTTGTTAATAATCTCTTGTTTTTATTCTCAATATCATTTATTTCTGCTCTAGTCTATTTATTTCCTTCTACTTGCTTTGGGATTAGTTTGCTGTTTTTTTTCTAGTTCCTCCAGGTGTGCAGTTAGGTCTTTAACTTTATCTCTTTCTTCTTTTTAAGGTAAGCATTTACGGCTAGAAACTTCCCTCTCAGCACTGCCTTTGCTGCATTCCATAAGTTTTGATATGTTATGTTCTAGTTTTCATTTGTCTCAAAATATTTGCTTATTTTCCTTGTAATTTCTTCTTTGACCCACTGATTGTTTGCGTGTATTATTTAACTTCCATATATATGTGGATTTTCCAGGTCTCTTTCTCTTATTGATTGCCAGCTTTGCTCCATTATGGTTAGAGAAGAAACTTTGTATAATTTCAATTTTTTAAAAATTCACTGAGACTTGTTTTGTGACCCAATATGTGGTCTATGCTGGAGAATGATGTGCATTTGAGAAGAATGTGTACGCTGCTGTTTTGGGTTGACATGTTCTGTACATTTCTGTGAGGGCTAGTTCATTTATCATTATTCAAGTTCTCTCTTTCATTGTTGATCTTCTGCCTAGATATTCTAATAGTGAGAAGGTTTTATTGACGTCTTCAACTATTATTATCTATTTCTTCCTTCAGTTTTGCCAGTGTTTGCCTCATGTATTTTGGAGCACCATAGTTAGGTGCATAAATATTTATGACTGTATCTCCTTGGTGGATTGCCCATTTTATTATTATATAGTGTCCTTCTTTGTCTCTTTTAACAGCTTTTCACTGAAAGTTTATTTTGTCCAATAGTAGTATAACTACCTCAGCTCTTTTTTTTGTTACTATTTGAATGGAATATCTTTTCCACCCTTTCACTTTCAATCTTTTTGTGTCTTTGGGTCTAAGGTAAGTCTCTTCTAAACAACATATAGTTGGATCATGCTTTTTATCCATTCTGCCAATCTGTGTCTTTTGATTAGGGAGTTTAATCCAATAGCATTCAGTGCTACTATTGTAAAGGCAGTACTTACTTCAGCCATTTTTTCATTTTGCTTTTATATGTAGTATCTTTTTTGTCTCTCTTTTCCTTTATTGCAACCTCATTTTCTGTATAGTTGATCATTTGTGATGTATCTGACTATTTCCTTTCTCATTTTTGTTTCTGTATATTTTTAAACACTTCCTCTGTGTTTACCCTGTGGTTTGTATTATATAACTTACATCTAGAAGCTAATAATTTGAAAGGATATCATCTTAGTTTCAATAACATTCACATTCTCTGCTGTCATATCCCTCTGTTTCCCTCTTTATGTTTTTTTGTCCCACACTACCTCTTTACATTATGCATGCCCATTATGAGGAAATATGCCTTTTTCTTGTCCAATTTTATTCTGACTCTTATAGGAATTAAAGAGTAGAGATGTGTATTGAGGATGCAATACTATTGAGTTTTTGTTACCTTTACTGAAGATCTTCATTTCTTTACACTACTCTAAGCAAATCTCTCCTGTCTTTTCCTTTCAACCTGCAGAACTCTCATTAATAATTCTTGTAGGGCAGGTCTTTTGTTGACAAGCACTCAGTTTCTGTTTATCTGTGAATATTTTAAACTCTTCCTCATTTTTGAATGATAGCTTTGCCAGATAAAGAATTTTTGGCTGGCAATTTTTCTCCTTCAGTACCATAAATATGTCATATCACAGCCTTCTGCCTCCGTGGTTTCTGATGAGAAATTGGCACTTAATCTTATTGAGTATCCTTTGTGTGTGATGCAAAAGCAGTATCTTTTGCTGCTTTCAGAATTCTCTCTTTATCATTAACATTTGACATTGTGATTAGTATGTGTCTTGGAGTAGCTGTTTTAAAGTTTAATCTGTTTGAAGTATGTTGTGCTTCTTGGATTTGTATTTTTATGTCTTTCATAAGAGTTGGGAAATTTTTTACCATTATTTGCTGAAATATTCTTTCTACCCCTTTTCCCTTCTCTTTTCCTTCTAGGTCACCCATGATGCATATGTTCAGATTCTTCATGCTGTCATTCAAGTTGCTGAGACATTGTTCTTTTTTTCTATTCTTTTCTCTATCTGTTTTTCAAACTGTATGATTTTGATTGTCTTGTCTTCTAGTTTGCTGAGTCTTTCTTCTGCCTCTTCACATCTGCTGTTTTATGCCTCTAGTGTACATTTATTCTCTACTATTGTTCCTTTTATCCCCATAATTTCTGTTATGTTTCTTTTTATACTTTCAAATTCTTCTTTCTGCTCACTCATTGTCTTCTTAATATTCTTTAACTCTTTGTCTGTATTTTCCTTCATCTCCTTGAATTTATTTAAGAGATTTATTTGAACATCTTTGATTAGTTGTTCCAAATTCTGTATCTCTTCTGAAGTTTTAATTTACTCCCTTGACTGGGCCATATCTTCCTGTTTCTTAAGTGTGATGTAATATTTTACTGGTGTGTGGGCATTGCTTATTTTGACGTGTTCACTCTGAAGGTCAGTTTCTCCCTCTTGTCTTGGTTTTATTGCTTATTGGCTTTGGGTTAAAGCTCTCTTTGACTCTTGGCCCAAATTATTTGGGAACTTTAGAATAGCCCATGTTTTTCTGTTCAGATTTTCTCATTTTTTCTTCATCTTTTTCTTGCCCTGGATATATAGTACAATTTTTAAGATCACACATTTTGTGCAATTGTTTCATCTCCAGGAGACAGGTCCATTTCCTCTGTTCCTCCTCCATAAATCTTGATCTTTTCTTTTTGTTTTTGTGCAGAATTTTCTCCCTAGCTCTTATGATTTGTTTAATTTCTCTCCCTCAGTCAGTACTGCCTTTTCCTTACACTTTTCAGTTCTGGGACCTGTCCCATCTTACATTTTCCTGTGTTACAACATCTCAGTTCTGCCTACCCCTTTCTGTCCCTCTGAGGCTTTTCAGCCTCTGCTTTCTTTCCTGTTAGGGTATCCCAACCTAGGGACCCAGATAAGATCAATCAAGAAAGTTGGACCAATCCAGAAAGGTCCGTTTTGCATTTAACTAGTCCAGCCAATAGAGACTGGATTGAGCTTGTACACCTCTTGCCAACAGTTCTGACACACTCTCCCTCCCCCAGCTTCCCTTTTGTATTTGCCATTGCTCAGCATCTTGTATTCCTCCCTGGATCTCTGCGGACTTGTATTTCTGTGCTTGAATATGTGTGGGGTTCTAACTCACTGTTGTGAGTGGCTCATCCATGGAAAAAGGGACCCAGGCTGTGCTGCCTCTGTTCACACTCCTAAGCAGTGTGGGACTGAGTGAGAGAGAGGGGTCTGGAATGGTGGCTCTGGGATGGAAATTTCTTACCTGATCTTGGAGAATATTTTTCTTTTTCTTCAATTCAGCATTTGTGAAGTTCTTTTCCAGTCCCAATCATCCTCCAGAGGTCTAATCACGTGGGATTTATCCTTTTGTTGATTCTGAGGCGGGGACTTTTCCAGGGGATGTCTTACATTGCCATGTTGATGACATCACCCTTGTTGTGTTTTGATCTGTGTGACAAATTAGCCATAGTCAGCACTGATTTGGTTACTCAAGAAATGATCCAAGTGATGGACTTCTCCCCTCCCCTCCCTTCCTTAATTCTGCACTTTAGCACATGGGGAGGAAGAAAGTAGCCACTGGATGTCTTCCTGTGATGGTCAATTTTATGTGTCAACTCCAACTTGCCAGTCCCCACAATCTCATAAGCTTATTTCTTAAAATCTCTCTCTCTCTCGCTCTCTCTCTCTCTCTCTCCACACACACACACTTACTACACATATATAGAATATATCCTGTTGGTTCTGTTTCTGGAGAATCCTGACTAATACAAATATTGGTATCTAGTATGGCTCTAGAGGAGCAAAGTCTTAAGGATGTGTTTTCTCAAGTGATTCTGAGGTTTTAGGAATTTGTTCTTTAATATGATTAGATTTAAAGGCACTAATGACTCCATTTCCAATTATAAAGAAGGCAGTGATACTTCATTGTGTGATGTGGCAATGGAGATATGTGAAATATCACTATTGTATACTCCTAATCAAATACTTATAAGAGGTAAGTTTCTTGATGACCATGTATTCGATACCTTAGAACATTGTTGTCAAACTAATGAATAAAATAAGATTAGCTGTTTTTTCATAAATACATTGGAGAAAGTTATGAAAGAAAGGATGAACTCATGGCTTCAAATTCCCAGCTCAAGTATTGCATAGTTGGCATGAAATTTTCTCTGTATGCCTTGAAGCTTCAGAGTTGAGATTTCTGAAAACCAGAGCCTCATCCTGTGAGCGGCTGAATTACAACACAAATTGAATTCCCAACTTCTCAGGGTGTCTGCTGTTAAAGTGAGGGCATTGATTACGAAGGAATGGAAGCCTGAAAATTGGAATTGGGACAAATGGGTAGATCCTAATGAAGCTGGGGGTATCGAACCCTTAGATTCTGTTACATCTTTTTTCCAGTAGAAGCACCCTTTTCACTCCACCTCAGGAGGTTAACCTTATTTTGCCAGACAAACATGCATTGGCTTCCCCTCGGTTAGTTGACTTGTAAGGCACTGATGATTCTCCTCAGGACCCAACCCCATCACCCCTTTCTGCTTCTAGACCTATAACAAGAATGAAGCCTTAGTAGGTGTTGAAAGGTGAGTAATGAAGTGTGATGAATGAGGATATGTGCTATGCTCTAAAATAATTGTATGATTTTTCCAATTTATATATGCAGAAATACAGGGAATATATGTGGGAATGGATATAAAAGGTATAGGATAATGGTGGAAGGACCATAAAGTTGGATCACTGTGGTCCACAGGTGAGAGAAGGGTCTTATGGAGATGAAGTGATCAATGGAGGTTTACCTCAGGTCTAACTCACTGTAGGTCTAGTGGGTCCCTTAGCCTATCTCGTGGTTATTTCTCCAGTCCTGGAATACATAATTGGAATAGCTATACTCAGCAACCAACTCCACATTGGTTCCCTGACCTATGGAGTGAGGCCTATTATGATAAGAAAGGCCAAATGGAAGCCACTAGAAAGGCCTCTACTTAGCAAAACAGTAAATTGAAAGCAATACTGCAGAAATGAGCACCCCCATCAAGGACTTAAAGGATGCAGGGGTGGTGATTCCCAACACATCCCCATTCAACTCACCTATTTGGCCTGTGCAGAAAACAGATGGCTCTTGGAGAATGATTGTGAATTATAATAAATTTAACCAGGAAGTGACTCCAATTACAGCTGCTATTCTAGATGTAGTGTCATTGCTTGAGCAAATTAACACATCTCATAGCACCTGTTATACAGCTATTAATCTAGCAAATGCTTTTTTAGAAACATATTCATTAGTAAAGACCAGCAAAAGAAGTTTGCTTTTGGCTGGCAAGGCCAGCAACAGAAAGACCTATGGTGTTGGCTTATTGATCATGAGATATCTAAAAGGGAAGTAGATGGGCAGTCTACTAAATTATTGCTTAATCTGTATGAGAAGAAGAGTTCTAGGTCAAGTGGACAGAAGACTAACTTATATCATCAAGACAGAGTCACAGCCCCTCAATCAATTCCCAGACTTGGAAAAGTTTTCAGACTCCTAGTGGGCCTCATTGGATTTCGGAGACAATATATTCCTCATTTCTGTGTGCTACTCCTATTTACCAAGTGACCCAAAAAGCTGTTAGTTTTGAGAGGGACCCAGAAAAATAAAGGGCTGTGCAACAGGTCCAGGTCTGCTATGCAAGTTGCTCTGCCACTTGAGGCACATGATCCAACAGATCCAATTGTGCTTGAAGCATCAGTGGCAGATAGTGATGCTATTTGGAGCCTTTGGCAGGCCCCAATAGATGAACCATGGCACAGACCCTTAGGATTTTGGAGCAGAGGCTTGCTGTCCTCTATGGATAACTACGCATATTTTGAGAGACAGCTTTTGGCTTGCTATTGGACCTTAATAGACACTGAACACTTAACCATGGGCTACCAAAATATCATGTAACCTGAGCTGCCCATCATGAACTGGGTATTGTCTGGTCCACCAAGACATAAAGTTAGGTGCACAGCAGGACTCCATCATCAAATGGAAGTGCTATATATGAGATCAGGCTCAATTAGGCACTGAATGCACAAGTTACACAAGTCTCAAAATTCCCAAAGCCTTCACTCCTGACATATTACCTTCTTTCTCTCAGCTCACCATGACGACCTCTTGAGGAGTTTCTTATAATAAAATGACTGAGGAAAAGAAAACTCTAGCTTAGTTACAGACAGTTCTGCATGATATGACATCACCCAGAAGTGGATGATTGCAGCACTATACCCCCATTCTTGGACATCCCTCAAGGATGGTGGTGAAAGGAAATTCTCCCAGTGGGAAGAACTTAAAGCAGTTCACATGATTGTTTATTTTTCTTGGAAGGATAAAAGGCTGGAGGTGCATATGTATACTTATTTATGGCCATGGCCAATACTTTGGCTGGATGGTTAGAGATATGGAAGGAACACAATTGGAAAATTGGAGACAAGGAGGACTGGAGGAGAGGTATGTGGACATACTTTTCTGAATGGGTTAAAAACATGAAGATATTTGTGTTCCATGTGAACACACACCAGAGAGTGACCTCAGCAGAGGATATATAGGATGACCTGTTCCGTGGATATCTGTCAGCCTCTTTCCCCAGCCCCTCCTATCATTTCCCAATGAGCTCATGAACAAACTAGGCATGGTGGTAGGGATGGAGGTTATTTAAGGGCTCAGCAACACTGACTTCTACTTGCCAAGGTCAACCTGGCTCTAGTCTCTGCTGATTTCCCAGTATGTCAGTAGCAGAGACCAACATTCAGTCCCCAATATGGCACTATTCCTTGAGATGATCAGCCAGACTCCTTGTGGCAGGTTTATTACATTGGACTGCTTCCATCATGGGAAGGATGATGTTTTGTTCTTACTGGAATAGAAGTACAAAAACTACCATCCATGGACTTAGAGAATCCCTTACCCACCATCATGGTATTGTATATGGCATTGCTTCTAAACAAGGAACCCACTTCACAGCAAATGAAGTGTGGCAATGTGGCCATGCTTATGGATTCACTGGTCTTACTATTTTCCCCATCAATTTGAAGCAGCTGGACTGATAGAATGATGGAATGGTATTTTGAGGACACTATTACAGTAGCAACTTGGTGGAAAAACCTTGAAGTTCTGGGGTGATGTTCTCCAGGAGGCTGCATATGCTCTAAATCAGTGTTCAGTCTACAAGATTGTTTCTCTCATAGCCTGAATTCATAGGTCCACAAATCAAGGGGTGGAAATGAGAGTGGCACCATTCACTATTACCCCTAGTGATCCACAAGCACAATTTTTGTTTCCTGTCCCCTTGACCTTATGCTCTGCTGGTCTAGAGGTCTTAGTTCTAAATGGAGGGATACTTCCACTAGGCAACACAACAATAATTCCATTGAACTGGAAGTAAGGCTGCCACCAGGCCACTTTGGGCTCCTTATGTCTCTGAATCAACAAACACAGAAGGGAGTTACTTTACTTGCTGGGGTGATTGATCTTGATTACCAAGTGGGAATTGGACTACTACTATAAAATGAAGGTAAGGAAGAGTATGTCTGGAACACAGGAGATGCCTTAGGACATCTATTAGTAGTTCCATGCTCCATGATTAAAGTCAATGGAAAACTACAACAATCCAATCCAGGCAGGACTACTAATGGCCCAGACCCTTCAGGAATGACGGTTTAGGTTAAGCCACCAGCTAAATAACCACAACTAGCTGAGGATCTTGCTGAGGGTAAGGAAATATGGAATAGGCAGTGGAAGAAGGTAGTTATAAATACCAGTTATGACCATGTGATTGGTTACATAAATCAAGACTGTAACTGTTATGAGTATTTCTTCCTTATTTTGTTTGTGTATGTAAATATATATATATATCAAATATCTTTGTTCTCTTCCCTCTCCTATCTCCTTTCAAGATTCCATTGTAGTTATGGCTTCATCAATTGTAACAAATGTACCACACTAATGAAGGATGTTGTTAATGTGGGAAAGTGTGGGAAGGGGAGGGAGTGGGGCATATGGGAATCCCTTATATTTTTAATGTAAATTTATGTAATCTAAAGCTTCTTTAAAAATAAAAAAAAATTATAAATAAGATTCCGTTGTAGTCAGAGAACACATTATCATTTCATTTTTAAAAATTTCTAAGGTTTGTTTTATGGTCCAAAAAAGTGTTTGTGGACACTTGCAAAGGATGTGTATTCTGGTGTATTTGGGTGGAGTCTTCTCTGAATGTCTATTAGATCCTTTTGATTCTTGGTGTTGTTGAGTTCTTGCATATACTTGCTGATTTTCTGTCCAGATTTTCTGTACATTGTTGATAGAAGGATATTGAAGTTTCTAACTATAATTGTGAATTTATTACTCCTTTCATTTCTATTAGTTTTGCTTCACATATGCTGATTTTCTGTTCTTTTGGTGCTTACACATTTAGGTTTGTATGTCTTCTTCTTCTTAGGGAATTGACCATGTTTTCATTATATAATGTGTTAATGTCTCTCTCTCTGGTAATGTTCTTACTCTAAAGTGTGTTTTATCTGATATTAATATAACTTCTTCTGCTTTCTTTCAATTAAATTTTGAATGATAGATCCTTTTCCATCCTTTTGCTTTCAATCTGTCTATATCATTATACTTGGATTGTTTCTTGAACACAGCAAATAGTTTGGGAGTCATGTTTTGTTAATCCACTCTGCCCATCTTTTTCTTTTAATTGATATATTTAGAGCATTTACATTTAATGTAATTATTGATATGTTAGGGCTTAAGTATTCCATTTTATTGTTTGTTTTCTGTTATTCTCTCTGTTTTTCCTTTCTCTGTTTTTTTCCTCCATTCTTGTGAGTTACTTAGCTTTTTCAGAATTCCATTTTGGTTTATCTATAGTGTTTTTGATTGTATCTCTTCGTACTGTTTTTTCTACTGGTTTCTCTAAGTATTATATTGCATACATATTACTTATTATGGCATATTTATGTTGTCAGTTTACCGAGTGTCCAAACAAACCTGCAAATCCATAAGGCCTATCCTGTGGAGTTTTTGGCATAAAGTGTTTTGTTCTTGTATTTATTTATACTGTAACTCATTCCAATAAACTTTGCACAACTTTCAAAGATCTATACATCCTTGTTGTGGCAGATTGACAGTATTTATACATTTGATATGGCCATTATGACCTTGTCTTCTTACAGGAATCCCAAAAAGAGTGTCATAGATTTGCAGAACTTCATTATTCCATAGGGCAAGTGTTAAGATGTGGCAGAGACTGTGCAAAAGTTAGGAGAGGTAAGAAGAACCACTTAACCTTTTCTTACATAATAATAAAGCCCCTATTTGTAGCTCCCTATGAGTTAAGTTTGGCCATGTGACTAAGTAATGACCAATGAAATGTAAGTGCAACTGCCATGGGAAAGCCTCAAGGAGCCTATTTTTTAAAACCCTTGATACATGCCCTTTGTCCACTTCTTCATCCCTTCCTCATCCTTGCCTGGAATTCTTACAAGATGGTTTGAGCTGGAACAGCACCTTGAACCGTAAGGGAGCCTTGGGAATGAAGCCCATGCATGGTTGGAAAAAATAAAGTAGAAGGAACCTGAGTACTCAAGCATTTTGTGGAACAGAACCACCAGATCAACCCCAAACTGCCTACCTCTGGACTTTCATGTGTGAGAGAAATAACCTTTCATACTTTTCTATACCAAAACACTTAATTCTGTGCTTTATCCACAGGAGAATCCCAAATTAAGGAAGAAGAAGAAAATTATGATATGATGATGATGACAACTATGGAGAAGAGAATTCCAAACAGATATTTGATGGTTTCCTTTCAGAAAATTCCTCCTTATTTTTAACTAACTCCCTTCTGCTTTGGTACTTTGTTTGTCTATGATACAGTCATGGCTCACCTAGAGTTTCCAATCCAGGATAGGGCAGCAGCCTTCTCAGTGACATGGCTTTTCCATATGAAGTTAATGCTTGCTTATAGAGCTGAAGGGAAGTAATTAAAGGGCACGTATTTTAAAAGCCAGTGAAAATGATCATTTGGCAGATGTGGTGTCAAGAGTAACATCACCTTTCTAAATACATGGGCTCCTCATCATCTATCATGTTTGCTACTTTCCCTGAATGTGTACCAAGAGACAATGGTTGAGGCCAGCCTCAGGCTGACATCTTGTGGAAAATAACAACTGTGCAGATAAGTTGAAGTTCTGAACTCAATGACCAGCTCTTGTGATCCAAATTCCACTATTCAATGATGAAAGGCATGAGTTTGTATTTTTAGGAAGAATTAGAAGGAGGAAGAATCACACAGTCCATCTCAAATAGCAAGGCTTGAACATGTGGCTGCAGTTGTTCAGGTGCTATTCTTTAAACTGTATTGGGATCAACGGCGAAATGCAGCTATGGTCTGGATACTTAGGTAGGGCTCTGTGTATACAAACTGACTCTCACATACAATCTAGTCAATATGCCATGAACTTTAGGTAGGTACCATCAGTGGGCACAGGTGACCTCAACAAATGAAAACAAAGACAGATATCAAACCTTCAAGTGGAGCTCCATGAGACATAAATAGACCACCATTTGCTGAGCTCTTCCTATGAGTCAGGCCTTTGGTTATTCACTTGCCCATGTCATGGGGTCATATGGAAGGAAGGGAAAATCAAGGTGGAAAGGTAAGCAGAGGCCAGGCTGGGAAGGGCCTGGGATGCTGGCCTAAGGAACACATCTGTGTCCAGTGGAAGCTGCTGATATATTAATGATATCACTCGCCTACTACTTGGCTTGACTAGACAGAACAATCAGCTTTATGCCCCTCCTCTCTTTCATACCTACCCTCAGTGCCTGTGCCCCGCCCCCATCCAGTCATTAAGTTCCACCAATCCTACCTCGGAAACATCTCCACCTCTCTTCTGCCCATGGCCATTGCCTAAGTTCAGTCCTTCATCCTCTCTTACCATCTAACCAGACTCCATTCTCAGACCCTCCCAATCTCTCCTCTGCACTGCTAATGGAGGCATTTCTAGATGCCCAGAGAACACCACCAAGATAGGGTCCAGACTTTCCTTAGGGAAGGGGAGGAAATAACCAGTTGAAGACCAGATCATATGAGCAGTGTCTGGACAGTAGCTCTGGTGCCCCAGCCAGTACCCAAATGGGCAGAACAACCAGAACCTTGCAGGCTGCTACCCTTGGAGAGGGTGAGCAGCCAAGACATGGACAAAGAAGAGAAGTAGGACACCCAGATATGTAGGCCATTTACCTCCTCTGACCTTCTCTATGCAAATACCAGTGCTCTCTGTCTGACTCTTAAAAATAGTCTTTGCACTTCATATAGCACCTTTCATCAGAGGAACTCTTAAAAGGAGCTCAAAACAGTCTCCCACAGACCTGGAAGCAGGCATCCCTTTCCCAGCAGTGCCTAAGGGTGTGAGAGGAGAGGAGAGCTGGGCTCTGACACTTCCTTGAGAAGCTTTCATTCTGCTTCTGAATTCCCTCCTGGCCCTCTGAAATCTGAAGTAGAATCCCATTTAACATGAAGGAAAAAACATCACTC
>JAQZBX010080448.1:0-13821 GCA_029593785.1 Cabassous unicinctus
GGAGGCACAAAGGACTGTAACCCAGAACCTCCCATGTGGGAAGCAGGCACTCAAACACCTGAGCCACATCTCCCTGTCCCACAGATTTTGAATTGTTGTGTTCTCATTTTCATTCATCTCAAGATACTTATTGAATTCTCTTGCAATTTCTTGTTTGGCCCACTAATCATTTAAGAGTGTGTTCTTTAATTTCCATATATTTATGAATTTTCCCTTTTTCTTTCCATGATTGATTTCCAGCTTCATTTCATTATGATCAGAGAAAGTGTTTTGTATAATTTCAATATTTTTAAATTTATTGAGATCTATCTTGTGACCCAACATATGGTCTATTCTGGAGAAGGATCCATGAGCACTTGGAAAGAATGTTATACTGCTCTTTTGGGGTGCAATGCTCTGTAGATGTCTGTTAGGTCTAGTTCATTTATTATGTTTTTCAAGTTCTATGTTTCTTTATTTATCCTCTGCCCAGATGTTCTATCCAATATGAGGTGGTGTATTGAAGTCTCCAACTATTATTGTAGTGACATCTATTTTTCACTTCAGCTTTGCCATTGTGTGCCTCATGTACCTTGGGGCACCCAGGTTATGTGCATAAGTATTTATTATAGTTATTTCTTTATCGTGAATTGCCCCTTTTATTAATATATAATGACCTTCTTTTTCCCTTACAACAGTTATGCAATTAAAATCTATTTTGTCTGATATTAATATGAAGATCTTTTTTGGTTACTATTTGCATGGAATATCTTTTCCCAACATTTCACTTCCAATCTGGTTGTGTCCTTAAGTTTGAGGTGAGTCTCTTGTAGACAGCATAATAATGGCTCATATTTTTAATCCATTCTATCAGTCTATGTCTATTGATTGAGGAGTTCAAGCCATTAACATTCAATGTTATTACTGTAAAGGCATTACTTACTTAGTCCATTTTTCCCTTTAGATTTTCATTGTCATATATTACTATTGTCTGTCTTTTTACACTTTAATTTACCCTTCCTAACAATCTTCACTCTACACTTTTCTCCAAGTCTCTAGTCCTTGTTTTATTCCTTTCAGGCTGTAGCACTCCCTTTAGTATCTCTTGTAATTCTGGTCTTTTAATAGCATACTCTCTCAGTATTTGTTTGTCTATGAAGACTTTGAACTCACCCGCATTTTTGAAGAACAATTTTGCTGAGACACAGAATTCCTGTCTGGCAGTTTTTCTCTTAGTACTGTAAATACATCATACCAGTTTTTTCTTGCCTCCATGGTTTCTGATGAGAGGTTGGCACTTAATCTAATTTAGGTTCCCTTGTATGTGATATTTTTCTTTTCTCTTGTTGCTTTCAGAATCATCTCTTTATCTCTGATATTTGTCATTCTGAAAAGTAGGTGTCTCAGAGTAGGTCTACTCAGATTTATTCCTTTAAGGCGTGTTGTCCTTCTTTGATATTAATATTTATGTCTTTCATAAGGGTTGGGAAGTTTTCAGTCATTATCTCCTCAATAATTTTTTCTGCCCCTTTTCCATTCTCTTATTCTGGGACATTGATAACACATATGTTCATGTGTTTCATCTTGTCATTCAATTCCCTGAAACCCTGTTTCATTTTTTCCATTCTTTTTTCTTTCTGTTCTCCTATCTTTTCCAATTCAGATGTTCTGTCTTTGAAATCATTAATTTTCTCTTTGAGCAATTAAAATCTGCTGCTATGTGCCTCTAACTTATTTTTAATCTCATCTATCATGTCTTTCATTCCCATAAGGTTTGTTTCTTTTCTTTGCAGGCTTTCAAATTGTTCTTTATGCTCACCCAGTGTCTTCTTAATATCCTTTATCTCCTTAGTCATATTTTTCTTCAATTCTTTGAATTTATTGAGGAGATTTGTGTGATTATCATTGATTAGCTGGTTAAATCCTGTATCTCATCAGGATATTTGGTTTGTTCCTTTACCTGGGCCATCTCTTCCTGTTTCCTAATATGGCTTGTAATTTTTTGCTGATTTCAAGGCATCTGAGTATGTTGGTGAATTTACTCTGATGGTCAATTTCTTTCTCTTGCCTAGCTTGTTTTTTAAAGCTCTTCTTTGATTTCTGTTTCAACTTATTCTAATGCTTTAAAAATTTCCAGCTTAAGTTATCAAAATCAGGCCAGGAACTCAGTAACAGGGCACAGATTTCCTCCCAGGGGTGTGGCTAAAAAGAGACCTAAAAGCAGTTTTTCTCCTTGCAATTTCCTGGCTAGCCAACAGATGGCACTCACTGTTGAACCTATTGATGGTGGTATTTCTATCAACCTCTCCTTTCCCATGTTCAAGATTCAAAGTCAGTTCTGCAGGCCAAATTCACTCAAGAGAAGCCCTCTGATGCATTCTCCCTCTTCCCTTGTAACAGCTGACTGGGAAGAAGACATCTGTTCCTCTCTAAGTAGGCTTCAGTGAGCCAAGGTTTTATCCATGCTTAATGTCTTGAAGGTGGGAGGTGGGAGCCCTTCCTGGCCACAGTAGGGGTTTAGTAACTTATGTCTGTTGTTTTGGGTTCTTCATCTCTCTGTTCCTCACCCTACTGGGAGTTGCACAGCACTGTTCTGGTCTGCTGTCCTCCAAATTAGGTCCCTCAGACAGCTTTTGGCCCTTTCTCCATTGTTATTATGAGAGAGTTGAGCCCTGCCTGCCTCCTCCGATGATGCCATCTTCCTGGAACCCCATCAATTTGCATTGCTGTAGCCAGCACAATGCATGATAATTGATTTAGCAGACAAGAAACTAAAACAGGTGTTGTAAACTCCTTACATTGTCCCATTAGAGGGTAAAAGTCCCAATTCATATCAGATTTTTACGAGTCAATAATCCATGCTGTAATCTACAGAGAAGCCAATAAAAGAATAATAAACATTTGTGTAACTTTCAAGCTAGTATAGGGGAAAATGGAAAATAAAGGAACCACTTCAAATAATTTAAAAAAGTACATTTGGTACAAACAGAAATTGCTCAATAAGATAATTTTAAACCCAAATATGTCAGCACATATATTGAAGATAAATATACTAAAAGCCCCAATTAAAAGACAAAGATTGTCAGACTGGACTTTTAAAACTATATGGGTAACTAAGAGACACATCTAGAGAAGACTGTGAGAAGATGGTGGAGTAGGAAGCTCCACGAATTAGTCCTTCCACCAAAACAACTATTGAACCGGCAGGAACTATCTGAATCAACTATTTTGAAACGCTTGGGTTTAGTGGAAGACTAGGCAGCATCCAGGGAGGAGCAGGAAGAAGAGCTTAGTAAATTGTAATAAATACTAGTGAGTTTCACCCTCCCTGCAGCAGCTCCCATTCCTCTAGCCCCAGCTTTTTGGTGCAAGAGTGGGACATAAGACCTAATATTCCAAAATCTGTGTATGTGTGGTCTGATTGCTGGTCAATATTCTTCATAAACTATATCAGATTGCTGGGGGCCAATTCTGAGGCCAGCTATTGTTACAACCTCCTGCTCACCCCTCCCCCATAGGCAAAGATGGTAAACGAATCTTAAAGACTGTAACCTTCCTCAAAACTATTGAAAACAGTTAAAGGACTGCATTAACTGGGAAAGTACTGAACCAAGAAAACACAGCTTCCAAAGTCATAGAAGAAGCTACCGTTGCCCTTGCTAGCCCTTCTGCCACCCCTTCCACAACACAGGCAGAGTCAGCTTATGCTCCAATTGTGAATGCCTGGCCCTGTTCCAGAGGGAGCTGAGTGATTCTGTGCACATACTGGGTGCATGTACATCAGTGCCAATCAGTTGGGTAGAAACCTGAGAGACTGAACCAGGGAACTTGTCTCAGGCTTGCCCTCCCAGAATTTGTATTAAGGGCAGAGAAGCAGTTTGCAGACAGCTGGTACAGAGTGAAAAACAATTAAGTAGAAGCAGCCTGGGACTATTGACTACCTGCATTAAGTCACTCAAAAGAGTATCCATGAGGAGGTAAAAGTCTATTTCAAAAGAAGTAGAGGGAATTGTGGGAAGATGGCACTGGACTAATGGGTAGAGCTAAATGCTCTCATAAAAACAATGGCAAAAGAACCAAAAGCTGTCCAAGGGAGCTGCTTTGGGGTTCAGCAGAACAGGACAGTGCTACACAACTCCCAGGAAGGTGAGGGACAGAGAGACGAAGAAGCCAAAACAACAAACATGAGTTACCAAGGCCCAGTGGTGGCCAAGAAGGACTCCCTTCCCCCACCTCCAAGATATTGAGCTGGGATAAAACACTTGGCTCACTGCAGCTGACTGAGAGGGGAACAGACACCTTTCTATCTGTTAGCTGTTATAAGGGAAAAGGCAGGGAGAGTTAGGGGGCTTTTCTTCCTTCAGTGAATTCCACTAGCAGAGCCTGCTTTGAATCTCCACTTTGGAGATTCAACAAAGGTACACAGGAAAGCCCAGACTGAAACACCCCCACAAAAAGTGCACTGATGAGTGCCATCTGCTGACCAGTCTGGAAATTGCATGGACAAAAACTGCTCTCCATTCTATTTGTATCCTAACTCTTGGGAGAAAATCTGTGCCCCACTGGTGAATACCTGGCCCAATTTCGATAACTTAACCTGGGCAATTTTAAAGACTTAGAATATGTTGAACCAAATATCAAAGAATAGCTGTGAAAAAAATAGGCAAGAGAGAGAAATTATCCATCAGAGTAAATTCAACAACATATTCAGATGCCTAGACATCAGTAAAAAATTACAAGCCACACTAGGAAATAGGAAGAGATGGCCCAGCCAAAATAAGTAACCAAATATCCTGAGAAGAGAAAGGAGTTAAGACTATTAATCAGTGGTAATCACACAACTCTCCTAAATCACTTCAAAGAATTTCAAGAAAATATGACTAAAGAGATAAAGGATATTAAGAAGACACTGCGTGAGCATAAAGAACAATTTGAAAGCCTGCAAAGAAAAGAAATAGACCTGATGGGAATGAAAGACATGATGGATGAGATTAAAAATAAATTAGAGATTTCCCCCTCATCCCCCTCTCATATCTCCCAACCTCCTCTCTGAATTAAGACCACATGGGATCTGGTCTTACTTTCTTTCTCTCTCCTTCCTCCTCCTGCCCCTTTCTCCCTCCCTTCCTTCTTTTTTCTTCACTCCCTACCTCCATCCCTCCCCCTCATCCATCCCCCATTCTCCAACTTCTTCTCTTCCTCCCTCTTTTCTCTGGCTCTTTTTCTTCATTACGTAGGTCATCTTGGGCGCTCTGACCTGCTTAGTTTTATATGTTTATTCACTCATCCATCCACACCTACTTCTTAGTCTTTCATGTTCACCTATTTCCTGGATTCTGCAAAACAAGGGAACCCCCAGTCCCATCCCAGGGATTATTCATGATTGCCGAAAGTTGGAAACAACTGATGAATGGATAAACAAATTTTGGTGTATACACACAATGGGATATTATGCAGTGGTAAGAAGAAATGAAGTCATGAAGCCTATGGCAACGTGGATGAACCTGGAGACATTATTTTGAGTGACACAAGCCAAATACAAAGGACAAATACTGTATGATTGCACAATTATGAACTAAATAAATTGTGTAAACTCATGGACTTAATAATTAGAATATAAATCACGAGAAAATAGAAGAAGGGTAGAAAATGGAATGTTGAAGTTTAATCTGTGCAGAATTGGTAAAAAAAATAAAGGTAGTTTGTAAATCTTTGGAAATGAATAGAAATTGTTAAAGCATGTCACCGGGTTTGTAACTAGCAGTGCTATTCTATGGGTGTGACTGGTTGAAAGGGAAAGTCTAAGGTCATGTATATTACTAGAAGGAAGTCTAAAAACTAACATGGTACTGTATATGACAGTAAAGCCTCATGTAAAACATGAGTATGGGTGATATTGCATATATAAGACTGTTTTTTACAAAATATAAATACAAATATACTAGAGAGAAGTAAAAAGAATAGCAGCTATGTATGGCAGAGGAAGCATAAAAAGATTGAGAAGTGATGAGTTTTGTTATTTTTTTCTTTATTATTATTATTATTGGAATCATGAACATGCTCTAAGAATGACTGAAGTGATAAATGCACAAATATATGATTACACCATATACCATTGATTGTACACTTTGGATGGATTTATGCTTTAAAATATATATCAATAAAATTGATATGTTAAAAAAAAGAAGTGGTGAGAGTGTTGACTTGAATGCCTAAAAAACTGTAAATGGGGTAATTCCTAAAACCTCTGGTAAGCACAAGCCCAGATAAAGAGTTTCTGTTTTGGGTGATGGAAAATTTTGGTACTAGATAGTGATGATTGTAGTACAACATAGTGAATGTAAGAAACACTGCTGAAAAATATTTGAATATTTTTAAAAAGGTAAATTTTAGGTTCTATATATGTTACCAGAATAAAAATTAAAAAAAAAAAAAAAACCTACATAGGGCTGTACAAAACAAGTGGTGAACCCTAATGTAGATTACGGACTACAGTTAATATTATAATCATAATAATATTCTTTCATCAATAGTAACAAAGTTGCCACACTAAAGCAAAGTGTTAATAATAAGGAAAACTTGATTGTGATGGAGGATATATGGGAACACTTAATTTTCTGCATGATTTTTCTGTAAACCTACAAGTTCTAACAAAGTTTTTAAAAAAATCTAAGGCTGGTCGACTACTGCATCTGAGAAAGGGTGCATGTATGTCAGTGCCAATCAGTTGGGTAGAAATCAGAGAGGCTGAGCCAGGAGAAAGATGGAGTAAGCCCATTGCAACTTCTCTCTCCCACTGATCTCAACTGAAAACCCTAGACAAAATGGGAAAAAAAAAAACAAAAAAACAAAACTAACTGGGACTCTAAAATTAATAAAAAGCATGCCAATTAGGGGAGAAGTAAAAACTTGAAGGAAGACCAATATGACTGATTCTTCTGTTTTGTTTTGTTTTTTTTCTCCTTTATCTCCTGGCTTTGAGCTAAAGGCAGACTTAGTGGGGAACGCTGTAGAAAGTGAAATCAACAGAAATCCCTACAGATGACCATCCTTCTGGCCAGAAAGTGTGGAAACAGTCCCAAATATGTTTCCTCTCTTTCTTTTCCTGCATTGCCCCACAGCCAGCTCCAATGTACAGTAACATAGATTCCTAAGACCCTGAGAGGACACCTATGCCTCTGGATAGGGGAACAGTGGAAAATGGGGTCCTGTCGTAGAAGTATGTGTGGAGAATCCCTCTTACTGTTTCCCTTTCTTTTCCTATTGCCACCTCACCCCAAGGGTAGTTCCTGGGAACTGTGTAATAGGCCTGGAGGCTAAACCCCTGAAACCCACCCCATCCCCCAATATTTCTGGCCAGAAGAACCAGGGAAAGGGTCTCGAACTGGTGAGTGTGGCAGAAACCCTAGCAAGTGAGAGTTGGAGAAGAGAATCCATAATTCTTGATTTAAACTGGCATTAGTAGCAGGTTCATCCCCAAGCTGTGCATGTGTCGATAATCAAAGAAACACAGCAAAAGTTTTGAAAACTGAACTACAATATAAATATCTCTTATTTTAAAATTTTTACAATAATTATGTATTTCTTTTATAATTGAAAAATAAATATATAATGAAAGAAGCTGATGTATCTGTAGTAATAAAGTCAAATGAAGTAGATTTTAGGTTAAAAAAACACAGTCTCAAAATATATGCAGCAAAAATTGATAGACTTACAATGAAAAGCAAACAAATCCATAATCATAGTGGAGTCTTTAACAAAGGACTTTAACTGAGTGATAGGGAAAATCACCCACACAAAAAATCACTGAGGATATAGTGAGCATAAATATCCCACTCAGCAAACCCAATGGACAAATAAAGAACAACACACTCAACTGAAGAATTTTCATTTTTTTCAAGCACATATGAAATATTCATAAAAATTGAAGGATTGGAAACACTGTGTATGTGACTAGTCACAAAATAATTAAACTAGAATTCAACAAAAAAGGCAATAGCAAATTCCCACATGCTTAAAAATACATATCTAAATAAGAAATAAGCCAAGGAAGAAACTACAGTGGAAATTAGGACCTATTTTGAACAGAATGATAATTAAAATTCTAATGTGAAACTTATAGGGGTACAAATAATAGAGAAAACATACAGTTTTAAATGCACATATTAGACCAAAAAGCTCAAAATCAATAAGCCCATATCAAAAGTTAGAAAATAACAGAAATTTAAATATGAACATAACTTAATGAACTATAAAACAAGTAGACAAAATGATCTGAAAAAGGTAGAGGGCAAACATCTAAATTTACAGAAGAGAATATAAAAAAGTGGGAAATAACCGATGTCAGGAATGAGAAAGAGAACTAACTATAGATCCTGCAAACAATAAAAAAAACACACAAAAAATTTATACTCATAACAGTATGTTGTGAAAAATTATATAAATAAATCTGTAAGTTTTTATAAAATTAACCAATTCTCAGAAATATGTAAATTAGCAATGACATAAGATAAAATAGAAAATCTAAATCCCACTACAACTTTCAAAGAAATTGAATCTATTATTAAAAACTTTCCAGAAAGTAATCTTTGAGCCTAGATAACTACATTGGTGAATTCTATCAAATATTGAAGGAAGGAAAAAATGCCAATTTAAACAAACTTTTCCAGAGTATAAATTATAAAGGGACAGTCCCAAACTCATTTTGTGAGGCCAACCTAACCTTGACACCAAAACCTAACAAGAACCATTAAGAGAAAAGAAAAGGATAGGCCAACCTCACTAATGAAAAATCCTCAATAAAATATTAGTAATTTGAATCCAATAACATATATAAAGGAAAACACATTATTACCAAGTTGATTTTATTCCAGAAATATGTAGTTGGTTTAGCATTTGAAAAATCAATCCTTGTAATTTACCACAGTAACAAAATTATAAAGGAACATCATATAGACACACGAAGAAAAAAATAAGTTCTAAAAAACCTAATAATCACGTTTTTTTTAAAAAAAAACTTAAACTAGAAATAGAAATAAAGAGAACTTACCAATAATTTACAGAAAAATTTAAAATTGATGGTGGGATACTAAATACGATCTCTTGAGATCAGGAATGAAATACATGTTGATTGGCACTATTATTCAACATAATCCTGGAGGTTCTAGCTTTTCTCTAACTCAAGTAAAAGAAGTAAATGCATATGCAATTTCATATATACAGATATATATGTGTGTGCATATATACATAATATATTTAAATATGTATGTACATATAGAACATGAAGAAGAAATAAAACTGTCACTATTCACAGATCATATAACCATTTATATGGACAATCCAAAAGAATTTAAGATAAAGTGTTAGAATTACTATTTATATTTATAGAGTTGCTGGGCACAAGGTCGATATGCAAAAATCAATTGCATGTTTTTTACCCCCACAACAGTTAGAAATTTAAAAAAAATTAAATACAGCATTTGCAACAGCACAAAAACAAAATATCTCTAATAAATCTAACAAAATATGTGCGAGACATATATTGGAAGACTATCAGACATTATTGAGAAAAATTAAATACTTAAAAAACTATAGGAATATAGTGTGTTCTTGGATTGGTGTGTTTTATTTTATGTTTCTTGACCTGGCTACTGGTTACATTGGTGCTCTCTTTGTTATAAGTCATTGAGCTAGACATCTTTGTTTTGTGCACTTTTCTGTAAAGTTCCCAATAAATAAAGTTAACAAAAGAGTTCACCTGAGATTAAAACAGTTTTAGGACTTGGCCCGACACCAGACGATGACTCAGCCAGATAGATAAAACCTTTCCTATCTCCCCACCCTCACTGCATCCCCACCCCAAAGGACTGGCTTGCAAGTATGGAAGAAGCGGAATAAAAGAGAAAAAATTGAACATACCCCTTGTCCACCTTCAGGTTTCCCAGCTTGAGGTACCCCAGTACTGGGGAAAGAGGGATTTTTAACCTTATGTGGAGATACAATATATAGCGCAGTTTGGACTTGCTACCAGCACAAAAAGACTGTTAATTTCTTATTGGAGAATGACTAGAAAAGCTACATACATGATCTACCCACAAGTTAAGACAATGATCAGAGGAAAACTGAGAGACTGCATTAGAAGGGACAAAAAGACAAAATTAGAGTTGCTTTCTGCTTGTACCCTTTTGAATCTAGTCTGTTTTATAAACTGGATACTTCCATTTAAATCCAGTTTTTATTATTACAGTAAGCATGATTGGTAACAATAGTTTCTTTTGATTGTAATTATGGCACAGATCATGTCAACAGTTATTTATCCAATTCCAAAAGATATAAAGGAGTTAATGTTATTTTCCAAGTGTCTAAGTTACTCCAAGAAATATCACAAGGTTAATATTCTGTTACATATTCAAATTCAGGAAATAGACCTATTGCACCAAGAAATCCGCTATATTACAATTCTGTTAAAATATGGAATTGGGTTTAACTCAGATCATCTTGGTGCTTAAAGACTTTGCCCTATAACTATATTAGCAGTACAGTAGAATTGCACCAGGCAATGAAATTACAGCATAATATGGGCTGTTTTGTAGTTCCTTCTAGCAAAACAAATGACAAGAGTTGGGTACCATGTGATTTTTTCAACATATAGTATTGATTATTTTACATGATTAAAAATACCTGAGTCCACAGCATATCTAGGAAATAATATTATCTCATAAGATGTGATGAATAGACCATTTGGCAAGTATTCAGAAGACATGGGTAACATATATGAAAACACTTAATACAATAAGACTTCCAGACCAGAGACTAACATTCTGTTCTTTGCACTTCTGAGTTTTGTATAGATTTCTGTTATTGCCAGTGTCATATTTTATTTTATTTATTGGTTTGCATTTCAGTCCCTCCAAATATACTATTGACACTTGGAGATCATTAACTTTCCTCATTTTTATCATCATCTCATAACCCTAAGGAAATTACCTGACATATAGTAGAAGCTCAATAAATGTTAATTTAAAGAAATGGAATCATAAAGAATCATTATACAACAATATATCTCACCAAAAGTCATCAAGGGGAGGGTCAGTTTTACATTGTCCATCCAGTGTTGACCAAGTTGTGTTCAGGAGGAATTGAAAACATCTCTACATTTCTGGTGGTTCGGACCAGTCCCAGGGACTCTCACTTTGTCTCCATGAATGGTCTTCTCTCTATTATATTCCTCAAGAATTTGAGTCAATGAAAATGAATAAATGATAATGAGGAGAAGAAATCAAAAGATGAGATCTTCAATAAGAAAAAAATATCAAAATTGCTTGTATATGCATATACTAGGTGATGGGTACAAATTATATGACATTAGCATGCACAGTATAGCCTATGGCCCTTCTGTTCATTTCTGACCCTACTCATGGCAATTTAGAAGTGGAGACTAATAATGCTTGTCAGAAGATAATTATGAGTAATAATAAAGGGCCAGCAGAAATGGAATAACTTTTTGCATGTCTGCCAAAAAGATATCATCTCCACTCATGAACCAAAGGATCTTTCATTCAAATCCATCTGAAATATATGCACAACCCCAATAAATTGGAAACTTGTCTATAACAAATGTAGAATCATCATAGTAATAAAGTTACATTTTATTTTATAGCCCTATCATTATGGGGTTGAGTTTTCTTTAAAGAGGACTTTATTATTTATATCTCCTACCTAATTGGAATCAAAGTATCATAAGTTTCAAGAGGCTTCGGTGGTCTTTTAAATATTTGAGAGCTGAACATACAGATTTCTTTTGATTATCAAAAAATTAATCTGGGAGCCTCTGGATCCAATTTCTCTGTCACTGTTGGTAAGATAAGGTGATGCTGAGCTATTGCACCCTGAAGAAGAAAATAATGAAATGTCTCTAATATTTTCAGTTGCATATCCCTGTCAGTGTATTTTGAAATTACATTATTCTATTCTTGGAAAATGTGAAGGTTCTGATAAGCAAAAGCTTTTCTTGATAAATTTATAGTTACAACAAGACTATGATATTGAAATTTGTCAGCAAGCTTAGAGTCCTCTAAGCCAAGTCAATAGATTGCAAATACACACCGATTATATTATGATAACTGAATCTATCACAGCATTGCTAAGCTGTTATCAGGAAGGTAACTGGCAAAAAAAAATTAAATTTAAAAAATTGAATCATACTAACTGGTATATTGTAAAATAAGAAATGTTTATTATCATTATTGACTTAGTATGTCTTGGGTGAATAACAATTTTTGTTAGGACTAGAAACCCATGACTAAATTTCTTAAAGCTAAAAAAGATTTCATTCTAAGGCTGAGCTATCTAACTACATGTAGCTATTAAGCACTTCAAGTGTTGCTAATCCAATCTGAGAGATGTTATAAGTACAAAATACATATCAGATTTCAAAGATAGTATGCAATAAAGAATGTAAAATATCTCATTAACAATTTTTATATTGATACATGTTGAAATGATATTTTGGACATATCTGGTTAAACAAAATATATTACTAAAATTAATTCCATCTGCTTATTTTTATTATTTTTTAATGTAATTACCAGAAAATTTACAATTACATGTGACTTACATTTTTAGATCACATTACACTTTTATTGGAGTTGCTGTTCTAAGTCATAGATTATAATAATATTAAGAATCCTGGGTAGAATATCCTATTCATTGTACTTAGAACTCAATTTCCATGAGATTTTCCTGGCACTCTACCATAATATTCCTAGCAACTTCTCAGCAATCATGCATAGTCTCTTTGATTTAGCTATAATTTATTTATTCTTATTTTCTTGTGGTATGTCTTATTATATCTGCTACACATGTATGAGTATTGCAATTATTTACCTTCATGTCTGTTGTGCTCTTATTGGACTATAAGGTCATTCAGGAGAAGATGACTTATCAGCACATAGTAGGTTGCCAATAAAATTTCTAGAATAAATTTTAAAAGAACAAGAAATTAATACCTTTTTCATACAATTTCTAGGAGATTCTGCCTTAATGGACACTAAATGAATTTTGTTGTCTGATTTATTTGACTAATTGAATTAGTTCAGAAATAGTTGATCTAATCACAGTTAAAGAGGACCCTCCCCACTCAATCTGGAAATTATTTTACAGCACCTTTGTTAAGTTAATCAGAGGGGAATACAGATAGTACCACTGTACTTAGAATCATAGAAACATATTATTTCAGGGTTTATTATTAATTTGTTCCACACATGTTTACCAAGTTCCTGTTTTCTATCAGGCGTGGAGATACAAAGATTAATGAAATGTTATTCTTATATTTGTGAAGCTCACAGCCTAGATGGGGAGACAGACCAGTATTCAAAGTAGTGTGCGCTGTACTATGACTCAAGAATGTACAGCTTATAATGGTGGAGAAAGCAGTCAGTTCTACCTGGCTCTATAGCAGAAATTAGGATTTAGCTGAGGCTCTGAAAGGTGAGTAGATGTTTTCATATCTAATCACATTGGTAAGGTGGAAGAGGGGGTGCTCTAGGGTAATCCATTAAGTGAAGGACATAGAAAATAGCGCATTGAGGCATAAAAGAGCAAGTAAGTTTATATCTTTGAAGTTAGGAGATGGTGAGTTAGAAATGTAACAGAGCCAGATCATTCATTCATTCAATCTTATTCAATCTTTTCAACTAATACTTATTAAGAAAGTTTAGTGTATGCCATAGCAGCTCTAGCCCTGGATTCAAATTGCCTGGGGTGAAATCCCCTATTCCTTCCTTCCTTCCTTCCTTCCTTCCTTCCTTCCTTCCTTCCTTCCTTCCTTCCTTCCTTCCTTCC
>JAQZBX010080449.1:0-13821 GCA_029593785.1 Cabassous unicinctus
AAAAAAAAAAAAAAGATTCTACAAGAAAAGAAAATTACAGACCAATCTCTCTAATGAACATAGATGCAAAAATTCTCAACAAAATACTTACAAATCGAATCCAACAGCATATCAGAAGACTTATACATCACGACCAAGTGGGATTTATTCCTGATATGCAAGGTTGGTTCAACATAAGAAAATCAATCAATGTAATATACTACATTAACAAATTGAAGGGAAAAAAACCACATGATCATTTCAATCGATGCAGAAAAGGCATTTGACAAAATCCAGCATCCTTTTTTGATAAAAACACTTCAAAAGATAGGAATAGAAGGAAAATTCCTCAATATAATAAAAAGCATATACGAAAAATCCACAGCCAACATCATACTCAATGGGAAAAGGTTGAAAGCTTTCCCTCTAAGATCGGGAACAAGACAAGGATGCCCACTGTCACCATTGTTATTCAATATTGTACTAGAAGTTCTAGCTAGGGCAATTAGACAAGAAAAAAAAAAATTAAAGTTATCCAAATAGGAAAAGAGGAAGTAAAACTCTCACTGTTTGCGGATGACATGATCCTGTGCTTAGAAAATCCTGAAGTATGTACGACAAAGCTACCTGAGCTAATGAGTTCAGCAAAGTGGCAGGATATGAGATCAACACGCAAAAATCAGTAATGTTTTTGTACACTAGTACTGTGTTCTACCTGAGGAGGAAATCAGGGGAAAAACTCCCATTTTCAATAGCAACAAAAAGACTCAAATATCTAGGAGTTAATTTAACCAAAGAAGTACAGGACCTATATGCAGAAAACTACAAAACAATGCTAAAAGAAATTTAAAAAGACGTAAACAAATGGAAAGACATTCCATGTTCATGGACTGGAAGAAGATCGTGACAATGTCAATCTTACCCAAACTGATTTATAGATTCAATGCAATACCAATCAAAATCCCAACAGCTTACTTTACAGAATTAGAGAAGGCAATTACCAAATTCATTTGGAAGGGTAAGTGCACCCGAATAGCCAAAAGCATTCTAAAAAAGAAGAGCGATGTGGGAGGAATTTCACTGCCTGACCTTGAAACACATTACAAAGCTACAGTGGTCAAAACAGCATGGTACTGGCACGAAGACAGTCACATCCATCAGTGGAATAGAATTGAGAACCCAGAAATATACCCTCACCTATACAGTCAACTGGTTTTTGACAAACCTACCAAGCCCATGCTAACGGGAAAAAAACAGTCTCTTCAACAAATGGTGTTGGGAGAACTGGATATCTATAACCAAAAGAATGAAAGAGGACCCCTATCTCACCCCCTATACAAGAATCAACTCAAAATGGATCAAAGATCTAAACATAAAAGCCAGGACCATAAAACTACTAGAAGAAAATGTAGGGAAACATCTTCAAGACCTTGTAGTAGGTGGTGGTTTCTTGGACCTTACACCCAAAGCACGTGCAACAAAAGGAAAAATAGATAAATGGGACCTTCTCAAAATTAAACACTTTTGCACCTCACAGGACTTTGTCAAAAGGGTGAAAAAGCAAACAACAAATACAGCCAAAGCTGGAGCACTTCTTTCAACAAGGTCAGCCCATCCAATGGGAAGGAGTCTATAGGGGGGATCCCACCCCCTCCTCCAACCAAACCTCCAGGAAGGGATCCTGGGCTGCAGGGAGAACAGGGATAGAGGCTTCATTCTGAATTACAAAGAGCTTGTCCTGTTAATCCCTGAAGAAAAAACAAACAAAAAAAAAACCCAGTCTTGGGTGGGAGCACTTGCTTAATAAATCATTTATTTCCAATTTAAGCCTATTGGAGGAGAAATCGCTTCTGCATCCTCCACTGCATATGCCAGTCATGTTGGCACCTTGGAAGGTGCATGGAGGCGCACCAAATTGCATGCTGCCGCCCTCAGCAAGTACCAGGGTGCCAGTAGTCTCTCCACCCAGCACCAGGCCTGTGAGGACCAGCACTCAAGCGGGGCGCGCCACGGAAGAGGCTGAGCATGCCAGATGGCCCAAACCCCACCTTCTCCAGGCTCAAATCCTGGGGCAGCTGCAGGAAATTGTAAATTCTTTTTGGCTGGAGTAGGGGGAAAGATTCAACTGCTGCTTCTCAAATCAAGCATCCTGCCTGCTTCCTCGATGGACGAGGCCTGTGGGGCAGACACCCGCAGGGCCCAGCCTGAGGGCCTGCGGCAGAGCTGCGAGCTCGGCCGTGGTGAGTGGGGTGAATGTGCAGGGGAGCCCAGGCTGCTCTAGGATCTTGGGCGAAAGTCTGTGAGCAGCCCGACAGAACACCCTGGGCTGTTCTTCTTCCCCAAAGCTGTCCTACTTACACTTGTCCAGCTGAGATAGGGTGAAGAGGTTCTGGTAATATGCTTCCACGCAGAATATGTTGGCCAACAGGACCTGCAAGAACGGAGGGCAAAAAGGGTGACCCTGGGCCCTCTGGACCACAGGGCCCCTCGTCCCTGAGCCTGGGCTTCTAGGAACCCAGCCCTGACCCACACTAGCTTAACATCTCTGAGCCTCAGTTTCCTCCTTTGTGAATGGATGGCACTGTCCCAGTCTGCATGGCCGGCTGTGGGGTGACACACAGCAGGAGGCCAGCAGGGTGAGGGCCCCTGGCTTGTGGGGCTGCCGTCACTCACCCCAGCCTTTCTCCCTCTCAGGTAGGAAGACGCCTAAAAGGAACAGCCCTGTCTCCTGAGCAGCACCGAACGTCCCATGCGAGGTGACAGTGCTCACAACCAGCCACCCGCCAGCCTCCCTAGCGGCCTCTGTGAGGACCTCTGGGAATACCCCCTCCCCAACCACCTGTTCTCATTAAAGGGCAGTAACACAGAGCCAGCAGGGAGCCCTGTGTGGGACGCGGGTTGGGGCTCACCTCGTGGTCGTGGTTGCGAAGCCCACTGCGGATGGCGCGGCTGGCACGGGACAGGACGGCCGTCATGCCGTAGAGGTTGATGAGGATGTTGGCTACTCGCTTCAGCACCAGCTGCTCCTCCACGATGGTCTGGGGGACCCCGGAGGCTCCAGAGTGGGTAATGGCTCCCGGGAACCACCCCGACAATGTCCCCACCCCTCCCTCCTCTGGGCTTTATGCTTCGGCAAAGTGGAGCTAAGAGTTCCTTTCCCGTAGGGTTGTGTGAAGCTGGCCCGAAGCTGCCCTATGTTTCCCTGTCTCTTTGCTCTGTCCAGATTTGGGCAGGGTTCAAGGCAAGATCAGGTCCCAGACACTTGGCTGAGCCCATAGGTGGCTACTTAGTGCGCTAATGCCACCTTCAACAGATCCTCTGGAGCCTCTCTCCACCTGGAAGGTACAGGGATTCCCCCCCAGGCAGAAGTAGCCAGCCCACCTCCCCAGCCCTCCTCGGTGATCAAACCTAAACTCCTTAGAAATCTTAAGTCCACAAGGAAGTTAAACTGGCCAGGCGTGAGAGCTGGGACCCCAAAGGTAGACACCTGACTGCACTTTCTGAACCCCACAGCAGGAGGTCTGGCTGCACCCCCATCCCGCAGGAGCCTGGTTACCTTGCCAAAGCGGAGAAGCAGGGTCTCGACAGTCCGGCCAAAGTGATACACGTTCTCCTCCAGCTTGCTGGCACTGTCCTGTTAGAGTGCAAGCGGGATCCGCTCAGCACCTCTCCTCTTCCCCCCAGAGGGCCAGGCCCTGCTACCAGCTGGGGCTGTTCTCCCAGCACAGGGGGCTCACACTCGGGCTGAGAGGGCTGAGGGGTATGAGGGTATTAGGTATGCTCTGGGACCCTCTGGTCCTCCGTAATGCTCCATGGAGGCATCTAGGCCCCCAGTCAGGTCCCTTCTGGGCAGGGGATCTCTGGCAGCAGGGCACCCAAATGGGATGCAACCCCTTCCCACACTCACCGCAACACTGGGGTGCACCACTCCCAGCTTGCCAGTCAGCCCCAGGTCCACGGAACGGCCCAGGGAGTCGTGAAGCCTCCGGCCAACGGTCTCCAAGATGGTGGTCACGTTCCCCCGTTTGAGCTCACTGCAAGGAAGCACCCAGCCCCAGGGCTTGACTCCCCTATCCACCCCTGCCCCTCCCCGGGCACGCTGGGCTCCTGGTTCACAAGGCTGCTAAGGGCTATTCTAACTTCCAGGGCCCTAGCATGTGGGTAGGGGGAGCAGGAGAGGAAGAGAGAAACGGGTCTTATGTTGGCCTCAAATCTCAGCACCTGCTTGAGGGACACCTCTCATTTCCCAGGTGCTGAAAACCAGCTCCCCGCCCTGTGGGAGCGGGCAGGTAGCAGGGGAGGTGGTGAAACAGACTCAAACTGGGGATGGAGGGCGGGGTGACCTGCCTGGAGAGTGCCCTGAGCAGCAGGCCTCTCCCTCTTCCACGGGGGGCTCTTAAGCCGCTGCCCCTCGCTGCTCCCTCCAGCGACTCCAAACCCAGTCAGCGCTTCCAGGCCGCACCTCCTGTCCTGGGATAGGGTCTGCTGGGCAGAGGACCCTGGGGAGCCAGGCCTGGCAGGAGTGGCACCTACTTGACCCGCGCAGTCAGGATGCGGCCAGCGTGCTGCAGACCTGTCAGGGCGATGTACATCCGGAGAATCTCATTGGTTCCCTGCGGCCGGGAGTAGAGGTCAAAGATTACTGCCCACCCCCCCATCAGGAACGCTGACCTGTTCTGAATCTGGCTGGTCAGGGCAGCCACGGCAGGGCCTCGGATGTGGCCAGGGTGGGCGTCCTCTGGCCACGGCAAGCCCACAGGCTCCCAGCTCCATAGGGAGCAAGGCACGGGGTTCCCACTGGGCCCCAGCATCTCAATGCCCAGCCTTACGTGTCATTCCTCTCTTCCTACCTCAGAGCCCCCACCCTTTTCAAATGGAAAAGACAGCTTTCCTGGGTTGCTGAGGGACGCTGATGTCTGGGCATCACACAGCAAGTGCTGACAGACATCAGGTGACTCGGGGTCTAGGCCAGATTCCCCAGGGAAGCCGCAGTTGGCAGAGGGACAGCAGCTGGGGGTTCCCCAGTGCCAGGCCTTAGCACCTACACTGCACCTTGTCACCACGGCTTCATTTGATCGCCTGTGAGACAGGCCACACGGCCAGTCCTGGGACCTGCATCCCTGTGGCCGGGCTGGCACCCGGACTACCAGAGAGGAAGAGGAAGGGTGGAGGCCTCTAGGCAAAACCACCCCTGTTCCAGGCTGAGGGAAAGGGACTCTGGGGCAGCAGGGCCCTGGCATGTGCCAAGACCTTTGAAACTGCCCCTCTTGTGCCCTCGGGCTGGCCCGTGCCCCGTCTGCCCACCGTGGGTGAGGAAAGCCAGGCTGGACCTGTTCCAGGCCTTCTACTTTGTGGGGTAACCCAAAAGCCCTCTGATGAACCTCAAATGGGGCTACTTCCGCTTGCCCTTACCCTGAGGAGCCTGGCGGGACTTGACTGCCACAGCCTGAGGATGCCCCTGAGACACCTCGGCCTTGTCTGAGGACCTGTCCCTGCACACACCACACGCATCAGAAAAGCCCATCCCCCCTCTCTCCACAGCCCTTGACATCCAGCCCGCCCTGCCACTGTGAGGCCTCTGGCCTACGCCTCTACAGCCTACCCTCCACATTAGGCTCCAGGGCAAATCTTTCCAGAATGCAAATGCAACCAAATCATTCCCTACTCAGAAACTTTTTATTGCTACCACTGCCTTCACACTAAGATCCAAATGCCTCTGCTCCTCAGTCCAGCTCCTCCACACTCTGCTTTTCTAGCCTCCCCATCCACCTCTTACCCCGCCTCCCCCCCAGCCCAGCCACACCTAGCAGGACGGACAGGACTGACCACTGCTCCCAAAAGGCTTTCTCGGTCCTCCTCCATCCTGCGAGTGAGTGCCTGACTGGGCCTGGTGCTGCTCAGGCCAAATGCCCTTCCCTAATTCTGGTGGAAGTCCTTCCCGCCCCTGGGGGCGGCCACGCCTGCTTCAGGTGACACCGCCTCCCTCCTGGGGGGAAGGCTCTATTACAGGGTCCTTTTTGGTCAGCTGTGCCGTTCAGTCCGGAACACGAGCTTCCCCCAGGTAGAGCTGGTGCCTGTCCCTCTGAGGCCCCAGTACCCCTTCCCGCCTGGCACATGCTAGCTGAATCGACTCTTCAGGCTCAAGAATTCATGAACAGAAGCAGAGGATGAGAAAAATGTCAGGGCTAGGAAGGTCCTGAGAGATGACCCTGCTGAACGGCCTCAACACACTGGGAAGGACAGCAAGACCCAGCAAGTTCATGTGCAAGGTGGAGCCGGACGAGAGCCCAGGTCCCCTCTGCTGGCTCCACCTGACCCAGCCAAAAGCAAACTAGCGAAGATGACCCACAGCAGGTCAGCAGAAGACAGCGGGCTCTGCAGAAAGGCCCCCAGGAGAAGGGCCCCAGATGGGCTGCTCGGCCTCAACTTCCTCCTCTGTAAAATGGGTTGATGCAGAGTCGAGAGCACACCCACGTGAGCCCTGGGCCGTGGCGGCCTCTGCAGGGGCTACAGAAGCATCTCACAGGACCGAGGCATCAGGGTGAGGCGGAGGGGGCTGTCAGCAGTGGTCTGGGCACAGATGCATCAGGCTGGCAGCAGGGCCACTCACCTCGAAGATGAGAAGGATGCGGGCGTCACGGAGCACACGCTCATAGGGGTAGTCCCTCACGTAGCCTGCGCCCCCGAGGATCTGCAGCGCCTCACTCACGCACTGCCAGGCACCTTCCGAGCTGAATACCTGCCACAGGCCCAAGGGCAAGGTCAGCACAGGGTTGTCATTGCTGCCTCCCTACCAGAAGGAGGACTTGAGCCGTGGGGGCTGGGCAGCCGGGAACAGACGTGGGCGGCTAGGCAGGGAACTTGGGCCATGGGAACAGGCCGCCCCTGCCAGAATCCCACTTTCCTGTTCCTACTGGGAGGACCCTGGGAAAGTCCTGCTCCTCCCTCGGCCGCACGGAGTGCCTTGCAGCTTCCCACATCCTAGTGCCTGACTTGGGATGGAATGTACGTCCCCCCCACCTTCCGCACCCGGGTGAACGCCCATGCTTTAAAAACCCACCTGAGAATTCACCTCCACTCCTTCCCTGACCCCACCCGCGTGCGAGGCCCCCTGCAATGGGGCACACCTCTCTACACGCTACCCCAAGAAACATAGTCTGTCTGTGACTAGCCACACTGTGAACAGCCAGAGAACAGATACTGTCAGATTCCGCTCTGGGCTTAGCCTCCCGAACAGGGGCTGCTGGCAGGTGCTAATGAACATGTGTGGTCATTGTTGAAGGATAACGAGAGGATGAAATGGTAAAATGGATAAAATGAATGCAAAGGTTCCTAGCACCCCAAAAAAAGGATCTAGCACAAAGCCTGTACATAAGAAAAGACACTTAAAAGTGTCTTAATATTTAGCATACTAAATATGACCCTAAACCATTTAGGTAGATTTTCCAACTTATACTAGCATTTTCACTTCTCTGCGCTGTCATACCTCTCTACCTCTCACCATTTCTCTCAAAGATTCGCTTCCACAGACCAGTTTAAAATAAATTAGGAAGGCTGACCAAATTAGGGTTGCTGTCTTTTTTATTATAGCTAACCAAACGATACCTCCCCGAAAGAAACAAAAACAACATAAAAAAACTCTAATATCTACCTCCACCAAACATTTCATAAAAGGAAGCATTAATATGAAAAAAGTAGGCAGGCCACAAACTCAAGAAGACAGTCCTTCCCGAGAAGGCACCGCTGCTCTCTTACGCTGGTTACGCTGAGGTTCTAATACGCAGTCTCTAGCTTCCCCTTCTACTTGGCCACAAACTGCACTACCGGCCCGGCCCGCACGGGCCCTGATCTTTGCCATTTCTCCTGTGCTGCCTGGTCTCCCCGCTGCATCCGAGGGGCAGGCAGGTCCCAGGGGCATGGGCACTTGGTGGGTGCCCCGTAAATACTGGGTCAGTGAGGGGAGGGAGCTGGGAGCAGCATGGTGGGCTGGAAGGGCTGCAGCCGAGGCACTCTGTCAAAGCACATCCCTCCAGGGCCGGCCCTCAGGTGACGCTGGGGTTACCTTCACCATGGCAGCCTCGATGGCACAGTCGGGAAGCCCAGGCTGGTCCAGCATCCCCGCGGTGAGGTAGGCCATGCTTTCCATCACATAAGCCTTCTGAGCCATCAAGGCAAACTTTTCCTGGAGTGTTTGGGGAAACACACAATCAAGAAGCACTCTGCAGGTGCTGACAGCCACAATCTGCGTTCACTGAGCCAGAAACCCCCTGCTGAAGAGACCCGGGCCCAGGCCTTAGGGAAGGTGACTTATCTAAACACACAAGTGGTTGCCAGTACAGATACCAAAAGGGCATACTTTTAATGTCCCACAGAGAAGTCAACAAGTACGGTGTTTGCAGCCTTCGGTACCTGAATCAATCCAAATTCACTGAGGTTCTTGTTGAACTGTTTCCTCGTACAGGCGTACTCAGCGGTCATTTCTGAAGAAAAGAGTTGTTAAAAAACGCTTTTCTAGCTGTTCTAAACTGATTTCCTAAGGCTATCGTCATCACCCTTCACACAACCTTAGAAACGAGGAGAAACGGATCCCTCAAGGGCCAGGGTAAGGGCTGTGCACACATTTGCGGCAACAGGCAGTGGAGCGCAGCAGAAGTGGAGTCTGGCATCAGACAAAGACTGGAACCCTGGCGTAATTTTGTATCAGCTGAGTAGCCTGGGCCCAGCGGCATCACCTCTCTGAACCTCAGTTCCCTCGTGTGGAAAACAGGACAACACCTCCTACCTCACAGGGCTGCTGTGAAGAGTGAGAAGATGCTAGGGGCTGCTCACAAAGCTGGGCACACGAAGAAGGAGCAGGCTCACACCTGCCACGGCCGCACACCATGGGGCAGGAGGGGTGGCCTGTCTGGAAAAGGCAGGCCGTGGCTGCAACGTGTGGAGCTGGGAACATGTCCTGTTGTCTGGGCTTAGCTCTGAAGGCGCTGGAGTGAGCGTGGTGACCTCCCAGCCGTTCATCCTCGGCCCCGCAATGCCCTCCATGTGCTTCCACGGGCATATCCAATGACAAACTGTCCCCCAAGATGGGCTTATAAGGCAGACAGGTCACACACGTGCCACGTATTTCTGAGCCTCCAGATCCCAGGGGAGGTTTACTTCCGTAGGGGACAGGCTGACCGTGAAAGACCCAGTAAAACTCTTAAACTAAGGAGTTTTCCAGCTGAGGAAACAGATCCAAAGGGGTTCGGGTTTGGGAAGCAGCCTAGAAAAATGAGAGCCCTTAACTTGGGGCCAGACAGGGTGAGCTTTCAGGGCCAGGAGCATGGCCTTGGGGAAATCGCCAACTGAGCCTTAGTTTTCTCATCCCTAAAATGGGGATAAGAACCTAAATCAAAGCCTTCACATCTGAGCCCGGAACTCTGAGAAGCCGTACCTCTGGCAGCGGGGGAGCTCTAGAAAGCATGCAGCAGGATACGTCTCCAGTGCAAGCCTCCTCTGCGCCCCCTCTGCCCGCAGCCAGACCCGCTGCACTTCCCTCAGCCACTTCCACAACACTCAGCCAAACTACATGCCCACAGGGCTGTTTTTAAGTTCACTGGCAAAGGGAAATCTGGCTTTCAGGTATCCTGGCTGAGAAAAGAACGAAGTAAAGACCCAGAGGCAGAGGATCCGGGTTCTGAAGGCGGCGCAGGCCTCACTCGATGTGCGGCTCCCAGAGCTGCCTGTAAAATGGTGCCCTCAACTAAGAAGAGCTGCCTCTATAACGTGGGTCCTCGACTAAGAAGATTCACCTGTAAAAACGGGGTCCTCGACTAAGAAGCTGCTGAGAGGCACAGAGCCAATGGTTTAGAGTGTCTGGCTCAGTGAGATGTTCGCCAAGGAGCTCTGCTTTAGTGGTCAGAGCAGCAACCCCCGTCTACTTCAAACGGAATATCCACCTCCCTCTCCCTTCATCCTGCCCGTGTAGGTAAACTGAGGTGTGCTGGTACGTGGAGACCAACCCAGTCCTGAGGCAGAGCCAAAGTCCAGATCTGAACCTTGAGCTGGCACATCTGTCCAGGTGGCCTCGCTCAGCATCAGCCCGCCCATGGGGAAATGGCACAGCCTCCCGGGCTCGGGTGGGGGCCAGTCTGCACCACAAAGCTCTCCAGCCCTCGACTTACCTACCAATTAGTTTCTTTAGCATCCCAGCGACGCTGCTGCCCATGCTGAACCGCCCGTTGCTGAGGATGTTCATGGCCACCTGCAGGGACAGCAGGGGGGGGGAAGATGTTTAAGGAGTGGAGGCCTCACCATGGACCCCACCCCTCAGAGTCCTGCTGGGAAAAGCCCAAGGCCAATGAAGGAGGCAGGAGGAACAGATCACAACAGCACACTTGTCTGTTTTTACCAGGTTTTTTGCAAACAAAAGCCTCTAGAGAACTCTGTGCCAGCAGGGGGCTGAATTAATCACCCTGCCTTCCTTTGTGCTGAGGGAAAGCATAGTCCCAATGTCTCAAAACAAGGTGACTCAAACACTGTTATAGCTCTCACAACCTTCCTTGGAGCCATTCCCCCCACTCCTCCCAAAAAAGCACAGGATAGCATTATTCCAAGAGAACACACCACTTCTCTTGGCCCGCTGGGAGAAGGGAATGTAAATTAAGATTCACTGGGAACTTGCTGCAAGTTCCTTATACTTTCCCCACAATTCAGGGTCAGGGTCGGATGCTCATTTCTCAGATGAAGAACCTGAGGGTCAGAGTGGTGAAGTGACTCAAGGTCACACAGCAAGCACCTGCCTGACACCAAGCCTGTGCTCTACCCACTGAGTGAGCCCTCCCCCTCCCTACCCAGGGAATGCTGCAATGTCCAGATAGCCATGTGCCTTCACCCCCAAATGTCCATAATAATCAGCCAATCACTTTGACAGCTTCTGTCCTCCTTTCATATGCTAACCTCCTACCTAACAGGCTGTGAGCAGCTTGTGAAGAGAGACAGTCACACACCACTTCTGTGGCCGTCCCCTGCTTCTTAAGTACTAGATTGTCTTGATTCACGGAGGCTGCCCCCTCTAGGGGTGGCAGCCCAAAAGGGGCACGAGGCAGCAGGTTATGCAGGAAGGTGATAAGCGGTGTGATGGCTTAGAGTCCTTGGGGGAAGGACAAGTCCAATGGGAACGGGTGAGTGTGTGTATGCTTCTTTCGGTGTGGGGAGCAGGAGACATCCGAGCTGGGTACCCAGGCCAAGGAGGGAAGGAGGGGCCTCCCGGGCAGAGGAGTGACACATGCAAATCCCTGAGGCCACCAATGGCCAAAGGTGGTTCAGGAAGAATATGCAGTGCCCTGTCCCTGCAGCTGCCCACAGGCCCTGTCACCTGCCACCCAAGCCATGGGATCTTTGCACTATAGTTTTTCTAAAAGCTCAACTTCAACTGCACAACTGCTTTTTACTGAATGCTTGGTTATGCGTGACTTCGAGTAATAAAACATGCAACTGAACTAAAATAGGAATCTCTCAAAACAGACTAGAGGGAAAATAGCAGGTCGTCAGGGGTTGGAGACATTGGAAATGGCTGCTCCAAACTACGAATAGTGGCTTTGATTCTAACCACATCACCCCTGAGCAGGAAAAGCCCAGTACAGGCCGTCCTGGTTCTGGGGGGAGGGGGGTTGGTTAAGTCAGACCACAGCCTGGGAGTCCAATCCCACCTCTAGAAACAGGGACAGGTAAGGACCAGGTGAGAGCTTCATTCCTTTTAACTCCCCAAACTTCAGACTTCCAGCACCTCTGCACACAGGATACACACTGGCCTGGGACTCTGAAGAGGAAACTAAATTCTCCCATGTTTATTCTCTATTTAGCATCACTCTTCCAAAATGGACTTTACAAATCCAGCCCATTTTATTTTATCAACAAAATCTAGCTGATAGCCCCTTCATAGTTTATTCTTAACCTTGTTTCTTAAAAAAGGAAAAGAAAAGGATTTAACACTTGGCCTCATTCCCTAGAGAAGTAAAGACCTTACAGGTTTCACCCTATTTGAAGAGGGACTCACAAGCTCAAATATTAATCTCTCTACTTAGCCTTGGAGGCCCCTCCTCTAGCCTTCTCTAGACCTCAGTGCTTTATCACCTCCTCGCCACAAAATCATTTCCTTCTGTATTTTTCACAACATTCTAGATCTCAATTTTACCAGAAAGCAAAGACACTGTCCACTCTTTCAAAAGCTCTTACCTGTCAGTTAGCTGCCTGTTCCTCTTACGAGGTCTGACAATTGGTAAAATCTTGTGACTAACCCAGAGGGGAGAACCCTTTTTTGATCTCCCATCACAGCCCATTCCATTTTCACATGACCTCTTTATCATTTTATGATCGTTGTAAACAGTCATTCCAGGGTGTCATTCTTTAGTATTCAGGCTAACCGGCAAGCAACCCTGCTACTAACAACACAAGGGCTTTAGAAATTGATTTCCCTTTGCATGTTAAAACAATCACTTTTGCCAGGTTCAGGCACAAAATGACAGAGTAGGAAGTTTTACAAATCACCCCTTCACCTTTAGAAAAAGGAAAGAGGTGGAAGAGGCTGGAATTCACTAGGCGGTTACCCTGGAGCCAGACTGGACATTCAGAATAACCACAGGAGCTCTGGAAGCAGTGAGAGGCACTGAGGGGTCAGCTTTTTTGAGTGAAAGTATGGGCCAGCGACCAGCCCGCTCAGCTCAGTCCCAGGGCAGCGGCTGAGGCTGCACCAATGTGGCTGGATTCCAGGAGGAGCCAAGCTGGGGCCAGCACTACAGAGGAAACTTCCTTCTCTAAAAGTTGGGTATGAGGGTTGAGGTCAGTCTTGGGGGATCCGTGAAGGACCAGCGCAGAAGCTGGCCGGTGTCCCACAGGAATCTTCCTGGGCATAAAGAGTAAGTATACCTCCTTTGGCTGTTGCTCCCAGCCCCTTCTGTGTGGGGGCATTTCCTGGCAGACTCCTGAGTGCACGGCATAGGCTCTGGTCTTGGATTCAGCCCTCTCAGCAGCAGTGGCTTCTGGCCTCGCACCAGAATCTACCAGGGCATAAAAAGCCAGTGCATCTCTTTTTCTTTATGGGTTGGTTGGTTTTTTCTTTCTCTCTTTTATATTGTTGTGATTGACAGATCCCCTTACTTGGCTTCCCACAAGCACATACTAGAGACCTGGAGAGGCAGTGCAAACCATTTTTTCTCCTTGGTTTTTTTGTTTGTTTTTGTTTCTGGTGTGAGTGTTTTGTCTTGTTAGCATTTTTCCTCTGTCTCTTCCCTTCTTTTCCCCCCTTTCTTTTTCCTTCTTGTACTTAGTCCCATGGACTGAAGAGTAGAAGAACTACATTTCCCAAGTGACCACAATGTCCAGGTCTCAAAAAATACAACAAAGCATATAAGACAGGAAAGTATGGCTCAGTCACGGGAAAGAAAATTCAATGAAAATATTCCAGAGGAAGCACAGCTTCTGGAATTACTGATCAAACATCTCAGAACAACTCTCATAAAAAGGGTCAATAAACTGTAGGAAAACATGGGCAAAGTAGTAAAGGAAGTCAAGAAAACAATATATGAACAAAATGAGAATTTCAATAGTGAAACAGAAATGATAAAGAACCAAATGGAAACTATGTAACTCAAAAGTATAATAGCTGGGGAGCAGATGTAGCTCAAGTGGTTGAGTGCTTGCTTCCCATGTCCCAGGTTCAATCCCCAGTGCCTCCTAAAAGCAAGCAAATAAACAAACAAAAAACCCAACTCTCATTGGAGAGTAGATGTAGCTCAGTGGTTGAGCACTTGCTTCCCATGTATGAGGTCCTGAGTTCAATCCCTGATACCTCCTTAAAAAAAAAAA
>JAQZBX010080450.1:0-13821 GCA_029593785.1 Cabassous unicinctus
GCAACTTTATGGTGCCTTGATTTGGACATTTCACAGGCTCAGAAATGTAAGCTTTTAGCCATATAAACCCCTTTTATAAGAGCCAACCCATTTCCGGTACTTAGCCTCAGAAGGTTTGGCGAACTAAAATGTTTAATATGCATGCATATTTACGTCTGAGTGTTGACTATTTTGCATTTTACTACCTAAGATATTGATGATATTTCCATACCAGTAGACACAGAACTAACTCATTCAAAGTTATCTTCTTACTGTATAATATTCCTTCATTAAGATGAACTAAAATTAAACAATCCAATTTTCTACATGCAGGTTCCCATTTTATCTATGACAAAAAATACCATAATAAATATAAGTCTTTTTGAATATGTGCAAGTATTAGTCTTTAGAAATGAAATTGTTGGGTCAAACTGTATGTGCATGTAAAATGTTGATGCTCATAGTTATTTCCAATATCCCATCCTTGAGGTTGTACCAACTACCCTAGTCAGCACAGTCTGTTAGAATAAATGATTGTCCACATTCTCAACAACATCTTTATGATAAAAATGTATGGTGTAGGATAATCTGACTAGATATGGAAATTTATTTCTTTTGTATACTTTAATTGAATTTCTTTCAATATAATTGAGTTTTATCTCTTTTAATATTTTTAAATTATTGTATTTCTTAATCAAAATGTCTAATGATGCTTTTATCTAATTTATTTGATTTCTGAATATTTCCATCCTGATTTTTATGAGTTAATGATATGCTAAGATTTCTTCCATTTGTTTATTCATTTATTTATTTTAGGAGTTCTTTTTTTAAATCCATTTTAAACCCTCCTTGCCCCCAATTTTGCTGTTTGTGTCCATTTGTTTGGCAATTCTCTGTGTCTGTTTCCTGCCCTCTCTTCTCATCCTGTCTTCACTGGGATTCAATCCTGGGAAACTCTGATGTGGGAGAGAAGCATTCTGCCACCTGTACCACCTCAGTTCCTGATTTTCAGTGTGTCTCATCTTTACTCTTTCCTGTGTCTCTCTCCTCTTATGTCATCCTCTTGCTGCATACATAGTTCAGTGGGGCCTGGGGGCTCACCGGCTCTCAGGGCCTGGGGGCTCATATGCTTGAGGGGCCAGACAGCTCACTTAATCGTGGGGCCTGTGGACTCACCTGCTCATGGGGCCAGATGGCTTACCAGCTCACAGGGCCTGTCGGTGTGACTGTGCATCTTCTATATTTTTCTTTATTTTCCCAGGAGGTTCCAGAAATCGAAGCCAGGTCCCTCCATATGGGAAACAGATGCCCAATCATCTGAGCCACATTTGTTCCCTGTTCCTTTTATGATGGTATATATGATTGCTATTTTTACCTCTTGAGATTTTTGAAATTTTTATGTAGTATAAACTTTTCCCTAGTTGAAAATTTTTATATTCACATAGATCATTCAGTATTCTGTTTTTACTGTTGTTTTAGCTTTTTAAAAATCCTTTCCTGCATTTACACTTAACAAAATATTGTTCCCCATTTTTAAAAAATTAATTATTAAACAACTTGTTTGTGTTATATTGCATATGTAAAATTCTTGATTCAGTTGGACTTTATTTCAAGATTAATAGTTAAATAGATGAATTTCAATTGTTTTTCTTGATTGTTGATTTTTTAAAATAGTTGCTCACTTTTACCATTTAACTATTTCTGAAATCCCAAGGTTATAGTAAACTAAATTCTCAAAAGTGTTTTTTTTTTAATGTGGCAAACTATTTTTTTAAATTTTATATTATTAAAAAGTTACATTAAAAGTATAGGTGATTCCCATAGAGCTTAAACCTCCCCTTCTCACATTTCCCCCTATTAATAACCTCTTATATTAGTGTGATAACATTTGCTACAATTGATGAACAAATATTGAAGCATTACTACTAACCAAGGTCTGTAGTTTACATTATGTTTTACACTTTGCACCGTACAATTTTAGAGATTTTTGAAAAAGATTCATAATGGCCTGTACTAATAACTGCAAGATCATTCAGAACAATTCCAATGCCCTAAAAATGCCCTGTGTTCAACTTATTCTTCCCACCCCCTCCCCTCAAAACTTGTGGTAACAACTCTTTGTATCAATAAGTTCTCTTATTCCTACAACAATAATAAGTCTACTTTAGTCCATTGCTCCATTCCCCTCTTACATTTGTTTATTCCTCAATATTGAGGATTTGGGGATGGTGATACCCATTCTGCTTCAGAATGAGAAGGGGTTTAGATCTTATGGACCAAATGGAAAGAATTGTTTTACTTGCAGTAGTAGACACTTTTTTGTTTTGGTGGTGAGAGTTGTCCATCATCATCATTTGGTTAGTTGTCCAGGGTGACTCTGATGAACTAGAGAGTAGGTGTTGACTCCAACTCAGATGAGATTCAGAGCTCAACCAGCATAGGAACAAGACAAAGATTTAAATCTGTGGGACATATTAATGGGTATAGTGCTAAATATAGGTTCAAACAAAAGGTTCAAATAATTACATGTAGGGAAATTATAAATGAGTCTAACTCTGTTACATAGGGGAAACAGGTTATAATATAATACAGGATAAGGCCCACTGACAGGGTTCTGATTTCATAGGGTTGCATGCCTATAGTGTCCATATGTCTCTAGCACCCTCAGAAGCATCCCTGTTTAAGGATTTGTTTACTGTGGTAGTTAGTTAGGTCCACCTGAGGGATAATTTTAATCTCTGGAATGACCTCCCAACTCATTTTGAAATCTCTTAGTAATAAAAACTCTTTTCTATTTAAGCCCATTTCTCCCTTTGGTAAAAGTCTTTTTCCAAATGCATTGTTGGTTGGTGCTTGGTCATAATCTCCTGATGTCAGGGAGACTCATCCCTGAGAATTTATTTGCTGAGTTTGGCTTAGAGAGAAGCCATGTTTGAGTAACAAGGAGGTTTTCAGAAAGTAGCTCAAGGCAATGGCTATGATTAGGCTAATTTTCAACTTTACAAGGATAAGATTCATAAATACGAGTGTTAATATCAAGGGCTTGGTGTACTGGTCTGTTTTCTCTTAGTAGGCACTGCCTATGTACCCTAGAGATTCTTGTTACCCTATTTGAGAATGTTGCAGGACTTCCAAGTATGGGAGTTTAACATTTTGTTGGTTATTGTGTGGGACTTCACTCACTGAGATAATACCCTATAACCACATGAACACATTCATATTAAATAGAGATGTGTGCCAGTTGCACCCTTCCCCACAAATCTACCCATGACCAACAACCTGCACCATTGTCCCTCCCCTGTCATAGTTGCAAAACGAACACTCCCAACAATGTTATTCTTAACCACACTCTTCAATCTCCTCAGAGTTCACCTGTGTCTTCAACTAGCCTTAGCCCCTGCACCATGGATAGCCCAACCCAGCCCCCAAACCTCAGTCAAACTCACACTCCAACACCATCAATACCCCTCCCATCACCACACCACCATCATCCCCATCTACTGCCAAATCATCCCCATTAAGCTTGTCATAGATTCTGCCCAGATTGAGCATTGACACACCACTTTCTTTTCCCTTTCTTTCTCCTGGTAACTTATCTTCCATACTCTATCTCTGTGATTCTGCTTGACATCCTTAGTTCATACCAAGGAGATAATATAATATTTATCCTTTAGTGAATGGCTTACTTTATTCAACATAAGGTCTTCAAGATTCATCCATGTTGTCATATGGGTGAATACTTCATTCCTTCTTACATCTGAGTAATAATCTATTGTCTGAATATACCAAATTTTGTTTATCTATTCATATGTTGATGGACACTTAGATTGTTTCCAAATGTTCACAATTGTAAATAATGCTGTGATGAACATGGGAGTGCATATATATATTTGTGTTCCTGTTTTCAATTTTTCTGTGTATATTCATTGTGGTGGGATTGCCTGATCATATGGAATTCCATACTTAGCTTCCTGAGGAACTGCCAAATTATCCTCCACAGTGGATACACCATTCTACATTCCCACCAACAGTGGATGAGTGTTCCTGTTCCTCCACATCCTCTCCAAAATTTTAGATCTCTGTTTTTTTTTAATAGTAGTCAATCTAATAGGTGTCAGGTGGTATTTCATTGTTTTGAGTAGTATTTCTTTAAAAGCTAGAAATTTTGAGCATGTTTTCATGCACTTTAGTAGCCATTTGTATTTCCTCTTTGGAAAAATGTCTATGCAAATCTCATGCCATTTTAAAAATGGATTGTCTTTTTGTTTTTGAGATGTAATATTTCTTTATATACACTAAATATTATATCCTTTTATCTGATAAGTGGTTCCCAAAAATTTTCTGCCATTGAGTAAGCTAATTTTCCACTTTCTTTGATAAACTCCTTTGAAGCATAAACTCTTTTTTTATTTTATTTTATGGAGATACGGTTTACATATTTTTTTGTTTTGTTGGTCATGCTTTGGGTATAAAATTTGTGAAACCATTTCCTACTACAAGATCTCTTAGATTCTTCCCTTCATTATCTTCTAGGAGCTTTATGGTCTTGGCTCTCATACTTAGGTCTTTGATCCATTTTGAGTAAATATTTATATGGGGCATGAGATGGTGTTTGTCTTTCAATCTTTTGGATGTGGATATCCAGTTCTCAAAGCACCATTTGTTGAAGAGACTATTGTATCTGAGTTGAGTGGGCTTGGTGGCCTTTTTGAGTATCAGTTAGCTGTATACGTGCAAGTCTATATCTGAACTCTCAGTTTGGTTCCATTGGTCAGTGTGTCTATTCTTGTGCTAATACCATGCAGTTTTGACCACTGTAGTTTTGTAGTATGCTTTAAAGTCAGGGAGTGTGATTCTGCCATTTTTTTTGTTTTGTTTTTCCAGATCTTTTTGGCTGTTTTGGGCCTCTTACCCTTCCAAGTAAAGTTCATAATTGTCTTTTCCATTTCAGTAAAAAAATGCTGTTGGAAAGTTTATTTAGTTTGCATTAAAACTGTAAATCAATTTGGGTAGTATAGACATCTTAATGGTTTTTAATCTTCTAATCCATAAACATGGAATATTCTTCCACTTATTTAGGTCTTCTTTGATTACCTTTGAAAATGTTGATAGTTTTCTGTGTACAAGTACTTTATGTCCTTAGTTAAATTTCTTTTTAGATATTTGGTTCTTTTAGTTCGATTGTAAATGGAATTTTTTTTTCTTGATTTCCACCTCAGTTTTCTCATTATTTGTGCATGGAAATGCTACTGATTTTTGTGTATTAATCTTATACTCTGTCACTTTACTGAATTGATTTATCAGCTCTAGAAACTTTGTTGTAGATTTTTTGAGAATTTCTACATTTAGTATCATGTCATCTGCAAATAATAAAAGTTTTACTTCTTCCTTCCAAATTTGGATGCCTTTTGTTTATTTTTCTTGCTTAAGTGCTCAAGCAAGTATTTCTAATACAAAGATAATTAAAAGTGGTAACAGTGGACATCCTTGTCTTTTCCAGATCTTAGCTTGTCTTGTTCCAGATCTTAGTCAAATGTGTTTTGATTGATATGTGTATTCTATTCTGTTTCATTTATCTCTTTAGTAATTTGTCATTTAACATAGCATATAATTGCATTTCTCCATGATACTTTTTGATATCTCATAAGCCTAATATTCCCTTATTATTATTCTGTCTTAGAATTATTGTTAATAACATAAATTTAAGAATACTCTTCTTTTACCAAGTGCTATTAATATGGTGATACACAGGAAACTTACATCTAATGTAAATTAGAGTTGGTAGTTAACAGTAATAATGTAATATTTTGCAGTAAAGACAAGAAGATATTATTTCAATACTAAGGGATAACAACAGGGGGATATAAGGGAGCATGAGATTTTTCCTTTAGGAATAATGAAAATGTTCTAAAATTTACTGAGGTGATGACAGCACAACTCTGTGAAGAAAATGACATCCACTGAATGTATGCTTTGAATGGATTGTACAAAGTATGGGCCTGTATAACAGTGAATCCAGTAGTGGATTATGGACTGTGGTTAACAGGACAAATATGAGAATATCTTCCTTTGAACAAAAACAAATATATAATAATAATATAGTGTGTTAATAAATGGGTGGGTTGGGGAAAATACACAAAATGTAAGATATGCACTATAGTTAGTAGTAAAATTTTGCTGATTCTCTTTATAGTTTGTAACAACTGTTTCACAACAAGGCAACTTGTTGGCCATAGGGAGATATATGGGAGACTTGTATGTTGATATGCATATTTGCTTTGTAAAGTCACAAATTTTACTGTACACTTATTGTTTATGTGTATTCATGTTTGGATTGTATATATTAATAAAATTGTATTTAAGAAAAAGTATTGGAAAATAAGGTCATAATTAAGTTCATAATTGTTGTAGGCACCCTCTAGTGTACAGTTGTATAATTTTCTTCAGCATTATCTCACAATTAGGCAAGGGAGAAAAAGATGTTGTTAACAATACTTCAATTAGTATAGAGTATTACACAGAAAAAGAAAAAGATTAAATTTGACTTGAATTATAAGGATTGTTATTTATCCATTCTACAATATTTGAGAATCTAGAGTAGCAAAAATTATGCTAATCTTTTCTCTTAACTTATAAATCTTTGTGGAGATAAATATATCCAATGCATTAGTCAGGAAAAGCTGTGTTTTGCTTTGGTAACCAATGAATCCTGAAATATCAGTGGTTTAACAAGTACAACTTTATTTTTATTCAGTAAAAATCCTCTGATTGTTAAGTCTTCATGTAGTGCATTTGTTGTATAGTTACTCAGTAATCCAGGTAACTTTCCTTTTAGTACTACCATGCTCATGCATTTTTCTAGATTTGCTGTAGTAAGGATAAAGGAAGCTGGACAAAGACAGTAGCACACTACCTCCCGAATCTCTCAGCCTGAGTGGGACCCACATCACATCTGTGAACTAGTCACATGGCCCTTCTTTTACACAAGAGTTCTGAAAATATGTTTGGTTTATATGGATATTTGGTGATTGGTAAATAGATTGGGCATATTGAGAAAAAGTGATCTCCCATTTGGAATCAATTCTTTACTAACTCTAGAATATTAATGTGCATGAAATATATTGCCACGAGGATCTTGTATGACAGGAGTAATTTGGGTTACGACTATTCTTTCAAAAATAGAAATGGCATCACTCAGATTGGTAGGTCATCTTCCTTGGTCTTAATCTGGGTCCTCTTCTTTTATCTGGAGACTTTCTCTTAGAATTGCAGTGTAAGTGACTACATCTAAAGTCATAGTCAATTGGTCTCCAATTTTCTATTCAAATTTGAATGTGCAGACTTTCTGCCTTGATAACTCAGATATCATAATCTTTTTCTTTTGTACTAGTTGTTTTTGTTCCTATTACCTAAGGTTCAAATCCATTCAATAAAAGATGTTTTGGAGATAAGTGTTGCCCAGAATTTTTGTTGGAAAATTGTTCTACATATTTACTCTACTTGGGAATATTTTATACAAATTTGCTCTACGGCTGTACCTGAATTAATATAATATGCATCCTTGGCTTAAGGCAGGGAAAATAACTTGTTCTGGAATAGACAAGTTACAATGCAAATGTGCTCCATGGTTTGTGCAACACAGCAACCGCATTAAATTTTGGATGAAACTTGCCTTAATAACGTATCTGATTCTTCAAAATACATTAAATTCTGATTGCCAACTATTTCCCACAGTAATATGGCTATACTGAGTTCAGCAGCTGGAAACAAAGCAATTCAATTTCAACAAAATTGTTAGCACTAAAAATTTTTCATATATGTTAAATACTTGGGTTATTGGTTGCATAAGCTATACTTAAAGATTTGCAGATAATTTTTCTATTGAATAGATAATAACATGGATTTTCAAAACTGAAAATTTTATGTCAATTAACAATGTCTCAATGATCAATAATTTGTATGTGCACAGAATTTTCTAATAGGAAGGGACTTTTGTCAACTTTTAATTAAAAAAATGATATTTTATGAAAAGGGAACTGTAGCCATTGGGCAATTTGATGTAATTATGAATTCCAAAAATATAATTGGATCATGCTTGTGAACTGATCTGTTAATATGGCATGATTAAGTTATGATTAGGGCGTTGACTGGGCCACATCAGTAGGGCATTGAGCCTCACCCCTTGGTGTGTGGGGAAAGAAAATATAAAAGGCATCACAAAGAACAGAGAAGAAGCAGTTTTTGAGAAGCAGTTTTGATGTTGGAATTTTGATGTTGGAGAGAAGGCCCTAGGAGAAGAGAAGTGAGCTATTCACCTGATAGACTACAGTTGACCTTATGGAGGAACCACAGATGCTAAGCCCGGAGAGAAACACAGCCCCAGAAAGAGAAGAACCCAAGAAGCCTGAACCCTGGCAAACGTCAGCAGCTGTCTTGCTCCAACACGTGACAATGGAATTTGGTGAGAGAAGAAACTTAACGCTTTATGGTCTGGTATCTGTGGATTTCTACCTGAAATAAATACCCTTTATAAAGACCAACCCATTTTTGGTATTTCACATTAGCACCCCTTTGGCTGACTAATACAGGAACCATTCAAGATTTCACATAACAAGGGCATAAATATACTTATACCAACATACTTTGACTGTAAGGCCATTATCTTTTGAATTACCCTCAGTTGATCTTAATGTTTGAACAGGTTTTGTCTTTTTTTTATCTTGTCTATTTACATTATTTGTTGTCCAAGATCACTCTTTGATTCCAGAACTTCTTCATGGCATTTTTCTCTTCTGCATTTCTGAAGGTGTAGAGATTCAAGTGTTTAACATGGGTGTTACCATAGTGTAAAATACAGCCACTGCTTTATCAAAGGGGCAAGTATTCATGGGCTGAAGGTATTCAAATGTACAGGATACAAAGAATAAGACAACCACAGTGATATGTGAGGCACATGTGGAGAAAGCCTTCCACTGTCCTTCAGAGCTGTTATTTCTGAGGGGGTAAAGGAAGAGGACATAAGAGGTGGTAAGAATTGAGAAACTGTGCATGCACAGGAACCCACTGTTGACAGCAACACAGAGGTCAAAGATGTGTGTGTCTGAACAGAAAACTTTCAACAGTTAGTAAAGATCACATAAGAAGTGGTCAATGACATTGGGGCCACAGAAGGGCAACCACAATATGAAAATGATTTGAATCAGCCTATGAAGAAAACCCCCAACCCAGGACACAACCACCAGGAGTCCACATACCCGCCAGTTTATTGTTATCACGTAATGCAAGGGCTTGCAAATGGCCACATAGCAGCCATAGGCCATCACCATGAGCAGAAGATCTCAACTCCACCAAGGAAATGTGTCACAAAAACCTGAGTTATGCATCCAATGAACGAAGTAGATTTCTTCTTATCTAGGAAACCAAATATCATTTTTGGGCCATAGTAGAAGAGAAGATGCCTTCTTGAAAGGGCAAGAAAGACAGAAAAAAAAATACATTGGAGAGCCCAGCGCTGGGCTGGTGGCAATTGTTACAAGAATGAATAGTTTGCCTGCCATGGTGAGAGAGTAGATGATTGTAAATATGACAAACAAGAGTTTCTGCACATTTGGGTTCTGCATCAGGCCAAGAAGGATGAATTCTGTCACATTGTTCAGTTGCTTCATGATCCAATTTTGCATATGGACAATTGATTAATTTGCAAATAACACAAGAATTATGGTATTGGTATATCTATTTTGATTAAGACAATAATATATATCTCAATTTATTTGTTTTTTTTTTAATATTGATAACCCAAACAGAGAAACCCTGGACTTTAATTATGGCTATAGTTTTAATCATATACTGTTTTGAATATATAGCTTTCTTCTACACTCACCATACAAGCACTCTTTATGACTTTTTTCATACAAGGCACATTTTCCCTCAATCATACATGGCTGGATCCTTTCCTAATTACAGCCACAGGATTTTCTTGCATAGAAAAAGAGGAATAAAAAGTGGACCTTTAAGGATGACCCGAGGCTTGAATTCCTGAGCAAGCATCTGCCTACCTGTGTTTCTTTCCTCATCATTCAGGCTGATGAGGCTCAGCTCCAGAGTCTCTTAGCCTTTTTATTTCTAATTTGTTTCAGGGCAACTACCAAACATCAATTTAAAATTAGAGATCATGTAGCCACATTTCAAACTCAAGTGAACTGGGTTAACACTTGAGGTGCAAAAAGATACATAGTGGCAGTTAGATTTGTGAGCTCATAGTTCATTGAAACACAATTATATAGGAATACCATATGTTCCTTATCAAATGCCTCTGCAAGAATGAAGAGGATGCAACCTACATCTTGATGTAGCACAATATATTCCTAATTTATTTGTTACTTTAGAATTTACTGTTTGGAGAATTGCTATCATAATAAATATCAGGGGTCATTTGAAATTCAACACTCCATATAAAGAAGATTATGAGATTAAGAAATATTCTCTGGACCTATTCAAAAAAGTTATTTTAATATGAGAATACAAAAGCATAATAATTTATTGGTCAGATCATACTCTTTATGATAGACAGAAATTATTTTTATTTTGTGTTCACTGATAATTAGCCATCTAATGTTATGTATAGGCCTTAGCCTTATTGAGACCAAATATTTTCATATATAATGTAAGAAAAATAACAAAGGTCATAAATTTAAGAACATCACTATTTTCATATGATTATTTAAAAGATCCAAAATAAGAAAAGCACATATCCTAAATCTTATGCTTGAAATAATTATTTTTATAATATTATGAAAAAATTTTGATGAACTCTGAGTGAATATAAAAGAAATAAGTACTCAACAAAAGATGGTGGGAAATGTATATTTGGAAAAATCTGTACACAGAAATCAATACATCAGGCAATAGAAAAATATTAAATTTCATAAATAAATTCAGAAGTGTATGAATACAAATAAGGTCAATAAGAAGCAAGTAAAGTCAAATCCCAAAAGGTCATTAATATAAACAATATTTTTAAAAATCTTATATATTTTTTAGTGTGGGTAATAAGAGGTTGTTCAGCCACTGATAAGCATTTATCAAAACAAAATAAGTTTAGCTTTTATATATGTTAGTATTATAAAAATTAATAAGAAAATATAGAACTATATCACAAAAACATTGAACCCTAATGTAAACCATGGAATTTAGTTAATAGCACAATTATAAATAAAAAAATTTCATTAGTTTTAACGTGTACCCCATCAATCCAAGGTTTTAATAATATGAGGGAGTCATATTGTAACTTTGTATTTTCTGCATGATTTTTCTATAAATTTACAATTTCTATAATTATGGCAGAAAAAAAAAACAAAGCAAAGTGAAACCCCCAAACCAGAGTAAATGTAATTTCATATCACCACCAAAAAAGTTAGAAAACAAAATAAAACAAACGAAAAACCCACAGGAATCAAAAACTTACAGCATCAACTGCTCAAAACAGGAAACAAAGATTAAAATGTACCTGATCTCTGGATAAAAAAGACATTCTATGCAAACACGCAGTGGTGTAAAAACATAGCCCAAAACTAAAGGATTCAAATACATAAAGACAGAGATAAACCTGGAAAGACGTTTGCAATAGTTGATATACAATTGTTGTTATAGAAATAATATTTGCAAATAAAGATATTGTCCATGCACACTATTATACTATTATAAAGAAAAGGTAAAATAATGAATAGGTAATTCTCATGAAAAAAGTTAGATTTCTCATATAACCTCTATTTCATAAGTGCTCAAGGAAATGCAGTTTAAAACGTGAAATATTTTTTACTGGAAAATTAACAAAGATGTATGAGACTCTTTTGTACAGTGCTGTTGAGTGCTCATTGGTATTAAATATTCTGGAAATAAGAATGAATTTATGTATAAAGGACTGAGAAATTGGTTATGTTCCTTGGTCAGATACTGCTTACTCTTAGGAATGTAGTCTAAACAAGAAATCTTGGAAAAACATGCATATAGGTTTTATTTCACAATATATTTTTCATAATATTGGAAATGTCTACAGAAAGCTAAACAGTTAAGTGAATTATGATGTGTATTCTTGAAATATCAGGTAGAAAACACAGATATTCATAATAAATATTATTCATGTGGAAATGTTAATTCAGTGTAGTAGTGAGTGGACAAATGCAAGTATAAAACAGTACTTACATTATTATATCAATTGTCTAAAGTAACATTGTAGAAATGACTCTTTTAAAAAGGCACTAAAGACTAATAGTACATATTTGGATTATGAAATATGGAGATTTTTAATGTTCTTTTTTAAAATCAATTTTGGGACCCATTTTTTTACAAAGAGAATAGATTCCTTTATTATCAGTAAAATAATTTAATAAAAGTTTTATTTTTTTCTATTGTCTCTTTCCATTAGAACTTAGGTGGATGACTTTATGAATATATTGTTCATAAAGGCATCGACTTACCTGTAATCTGAAGATCCTAGTGTCACCTTGAGTGAAAAATATCCAAAAAAGTCACTGTCTCTGAATACAGACAAGTTACAGCTCAATCTATCAAAAGCCATCTTATCTCTAGGGAACACTTTGCATGGAGCTTGTAGTCACTGACCCAACACTAACACCTGCTTTGCAGGTTGATCCAATTTTCTCTTAAGTATAGTAATTCTTTCCTTCAATTACTGACTCAGAAATGATTGCTTAGAAAAAATTCCCAGGTAAACCAGAATTCATGGGCAGAACTTATTTTTGCCCTATAACCTCATATCACTCATATCATCCTGTGAAGTGAATGCAGTCCACAAGCATTCCAGCTCAGAATTTCTTTAATCAGAAAATTTCCTAATATTTAAGCTTCAGTGGAAATTCATTGGGAAACACTGTAAGTTTTGGAGGACATCTCTGCAAGATTCTCCTTCCCTACACATTTGCTCTTTTGTTCTTTAGTGACTCTATGAAGTAACTTGAGATTAGCTCAAAACAGATTTAAAACACTGAAAATAGAAAACTACATTACATCAGAAAAATTACAGATCTCCAGCTTGATGAACTCAGCAGCAAATGCAGTTGTCTTGAAGTAGCAGGCTCCTGATTTCAGCTCTTTTAAGAATTCTCCTAAGAAAGTCTCTGCTCATCCTTGAATTAGCTCCATTGGTACATGGGAACCTGGATCCATAAGGCTTGGAAACAAAGACAAAAGCATCTATTATTTGTGGCTGGTCAAACTTATGTGTTTTTCCAGGCTCAAGAGTCCCCAGAGTCTGTCCTTATCAACATTTTCAAGTATGATATCAGGAAAATATTTAAATTGATATTACTTAATGGTATTCAGAATTTACACTTCCCAAAGGATTAGAATTAGCAGCTTCAGCCAAGATGGCAGCCAAATCAATTCATCCTATTCTTTCTTGTGGTGTTAACGTCGGTGACCACGTTCACTGGGGGAGATCAAGTTAGGCTGTGCAAGCAGACTCTCTATAGCAGTTGGTTGGATTTGATCATGGATTCTGGTACATAAGGCATAGATAGAATGTTCTAGTGTTGAGAGTATGCATGCATGAAATAATCAGAATATATAAAACAAGCCTAAATATACTTGTTTTGAAGAATTAAAGAGAAGAATAGCATTTGAAAAACTCTATTTCAGTGCAAAACTGCTGAGGATAGATGCATATAGCTAGAAGTACTGCTATCTAATATTAAAAAACTGACATTTTCAAGAGCAAAAGCTTTGGTTTACAAGAAGTCTAACTTCCTAAGGCTGTAAAACTATGGAAACTTTGGCTGGTTTCTCAGCCAGATTTTATCCTATTTGCCACATATATACAAAGCG
>JAQZBX010080451.1:0-13819 GCA_029593785.1 Cabassous unicinctus
TCCCTGGGCTCCATTTCTCTCCAGGCTAAATTCCTCTGTTTCTTCCACAAGGTCAGCTGTAGGCTTTGAGGCTCTCTAGGCTTTGCCTCTCTCCACAAGGCCAGCTGTAGACTCTCAGGTAAATGGTTCATGTCTTTTCCTGGGGCCTTCTCTCCTTCCTCACCACCGAGCTCTCTTACTTCCTGGGGCTCCAGCTCAAGACTCCAACATCAGAACTACTACAACTCTGTTCTTTGCCATGCCTTTTATATTTTATTCCCCACCCAGCAATGGGTGGGGCTCAATGTTCTAATGACATGGCCCAGTCAATGCCCTAATCATAACTTAATCATGCCCAGATTAACAGACCAGTTTACAACTGTAATCCAATATCTATTTTTGGTATTCATAACTATATCTAACTGCCAAACCACTACACTCCACCCTCTGAATTCAAAAATACATTACAATATTCAAAAAAACTTAAAGAAGTAACAATGCATGTACAAAATCATATCATAATCAGTTTAAATAAATACAGTCAGCTAAGAATAATTCAGCTTAGAAGAATTAAATATATAACTATCTTATGTGGTTGTGAAGAGCAATGAAAATCATTATTGTAAAAGTACTTTTGAATCTGTAAACTGCTTTATAAAGTCTAATTTATTTTATTATGTATGTAAATATTTGCAATTTTTATATTCATATTTTAAATAACTTTACTGAGTTATAATTGCATACAACAAAATGAAACCACTTTAAGTGTACACTTAAATGAGTTTTGTCAAATACATTCACATATGTAATCATAACCTCTATCAACAAATAGAAATTTTCTGGCATCTCAGATACTTCAAATTTTCTCTATTCAGTTAATTCCATCAGTCCTAGCAACCATTGATCAATTTTTATAACCACAGGTTAGATCAGTGGTTTACACTTTTCTATGATTGAGTAGTATAATATTCTATGTATGTACATAGAATAATTTGTCAATCAAATCATGTGTTGATGGGTACATGCACATGGGGTATTTATAGGTTTTGGTATTATGAATAAAGATGGTATGAATGTTTTTGAATATTCTGGGTTTTATAATAAGTGCTGTAACTTTTTAAGAAAGAGATAAACTGGTCTCCAAAGTGGTTGTACCATTTTACATGCATACCAGCAATTTCTGAGTTGCAGTTGTTCAATATGCTTACCATCAACATAATAACCAAACTTGGGCTATGACAATATTTTAATTAGAGGATTTCTAATTGATATGCAATGGTACGGTATCATTATAATTTAATTTGTAGTTCCCTGATGATTTCAGCATGCTTTATGTGTTTGTTATACTATGTGTTTATTGCTTATTCATACTTTTTGTGAATTGTCTAATTCATTTGTCCATTTTTAAATTAGATTGTTTTTCTTGTTACTGAGTTGTAGGAGTTCTTCATATACAATGAATGCAATTCCTTTGTTTTATATATATATATATATATATATAGAATGTAATATGTTCCATTCTATGGCTTGCATTTTCATTTTCTTAAAAGTGTCTTTGTAAAAGCAGGTATTTTTAAATATTGATGAGTCCAACATCCTTTTTTTCTTTATATGGTGTTTAAGAAGTTTTTGTGAAGGATATCTCCTATGTTGTCTTCTAAAAGTGTTAGAGCTTCGTTTTAGCTTTAAGTTCAATGTGATGGTTAGGCTAATGTGTCAACTCAACCAGGTAATTGTGCCCAGTTTTTTGGTCAAGCAAGCACTGGGCTAATTGTAATACAAGAAAACTTATGGACTTTTGTCATCATTGAATTCATTGCATAGATGGCTGGTTACATTTACAATCAACCAAGGAGAGTGCTGTCAGCAATGAGTTGAATGTCTTAAAAGGTGAAGTGATTTCAGCATTCAGAAAGAATTTCCAGCTCTACTTTGGGCAGCCACTGTCTCCTGGGAACTCATCAAGGGCCTTTATCAGAGCCCATGGTTTGCAGTTTGCCTGTGGAATTTGGACAGAATTTTCCATCTTCACGGTCCCAAGAAAGAATTTTATAAAATCTCATACAATTTATAGATATCTCCTCTCGATTCTGTTTCCCTAGAAAACCTTAACTAATAAAGTCTATGTTCCATTTGAAGTTAATATTTGTATATGGTGTGAAGTAGGGGTGGAGAGTCACATTTTTCCATACTGGTACTCTGTTGTTCTCTAACATTTGTTGAAAAGATTTTATTTCTTCTTTAAATTGCCTCAATAACTTTGTTGAAATCAGCTGACAATATTTGCATGGATCTATTTCTGGATTCTGTATTTTGTCTATATTTAGGCTAATCCCACATGTTTTGAATATTATATATTATATAATTTGAAGTCAGGTAGTAATAGTCTTCCTAGTTTGTTCTTTTTGAAAGTTGTTTTGACTATTCTAAATCATTTCAGTTTCATATAGATTTAAGAATCAGCCTCTGAAGTCCTACCAAAAGATTTCTGGGGAATGTATTGTATTGTGTTGAATCTATATATCATTGTGTTTCGCCTAGCCCTGGATTATATCATTTTCCCTCTGGACCAATGCTGATGAAACAGACTTTATCTGGAACACCATGTATTGACCAAAATGGCAGAGGGAGAGGAGTCTATGGGTGATCTTAAACTATTGCTGGAAACAATGCATATCATTTACACTCACATTTCATTGACGAAAGGAAGTAATATGGCCACACCTGAATTAAATAGGGTGGGTGTGTATAATCCTACTACATGGGGTGACATAGAAGGGACAATCGACAAGAGTGAGCTATAAAATAATATATCACAACACTTTTTTTAAAATTGGGGTTTCCAACTAAACTACAAATCTAGTGTATACTACTATATTGAAAATTAAGTTATTATTTTCAATAGTTGCATAGTATTTCATTCTGTGAAATTTAGACACAATTTATTTGCCCAACCCAATTTGGATTGATATAAGATTGCAGATTTTTCTTTGGTATAAGCCATGCTCCAAGGAATTTTTGCAATTACTATTAATTACTATAGTAACTACTATTACTATTACTATAGGAGGAGTCAATATCTTTATAATACTGAGAGTTCACATTCCAGAATATATCATAAAATACAATGCATTTTTAATTACTTCATGTCTACATTTGTGTAGTACTGGTACATATATAGTCTTCATGTATATTATGACCATCATTAAAAATTATTTCTGTACATTTTCAGGTTGTTGCATTTATGAATCTTATGAATTTAAAATTTCTAATTTTATAGTTAACTATTATTCTTTTATTATATTTTGTATATTTATTTTATAGTTAATAATATTACTGAATTCTCCCAATGTGTCCAATAGATTTTTCTAAGTTGTCTAAATAAAAATTTTATTATTTACCCATAGTGACATTTGCCTATTCTTTTTAGCATTTATGCCTATCTTTTTTTCACTTTGTTGTTGGAATTCCCCAAATAAAGTAAAATATTTTTTCCACTTTTTAAAAATTTTTAAAGATATTTTGATTAAATAAATGTTACAGAAAATATATAGGGGATTCCCATCTGCCCCGCTCCCACACCTCCTACATTTTCCCACATTAGCAAAATCTTTCTTCAGTGTGGTACATTCATTGCAATTTATAAACACATTTTGGAGCATTGCTACTAAGCATGGATTAAATAATTTACATTATAGTTTACAGTCTCACCCACTTGGCTCTTTAGGTTATGGATGGATATATAAAGGCCTATATCTGTCATGGTAATGCCATTCAGATCATTCCCAAGTCCTGAAAATGGCCCCCTATCATACCTCTTTTTCCCTCTCCATAGCCCCAGAACATCCGTGGGTCATTGCCTACACAGCAATGGTATTTCTTCCATTGCTAGAATCGCAGGTACTATATAGTAGTATGCTAGTAAGTTTATTTTAGTCCAGAGTTCATTTCCCAACCATGAGGACACTGGGATGGTGATTCCCAATACACCATTAATAAAGGGGGGCTTTGATCTCATACATCTGATAGATGGGACTCTCTTGCTTGCAGTTGTAGGCACTCTTGGTTCCTTGGTATGTTGTTTGTCCATCAAATCCTCACCGTTAGTAGTCCTAGATGAATCCCTTGAAATGGAGAGTAGGTGTTGAAACTCCATTGAGATTCAGGGCTCAGCTGGCATATGGATATCCCAAAGATTCAAGTCTCTTGGATGTCCACCTAACAACTCAAATACTATTTATAGGTTTGAATAGAAGGACAGAAGAGTCATGCATAGGAAACCACTGCTGAGTCTAACTCAGTCATACTAGGGAGTATAAATACCAGATTAGGGCCCATTGGCAAGGGACCAAATTTCTGAGCTGTCTGCCCTGATGATAGTTTCTGGATGTCTCCATATCCCTGAGGAGCTTTGTTATTTGGGGTCATAACTTCTTTGACTGTCAATGAGATCCTGTTGAGATGTGCATAAGAGCTACCTCTGGGGTCATTTCTCTTAGCCATATAAACTTATTTGTGTTTAGCTTTCCCCTTTTGGTCAAGGTTTTCTTTTTCCCAGATACATTGCTTGTTGGTATGTGGTAGCAATCCCTTGGTGCTGGGGAGGCTCAGCCCCAGGAGTCATGTTCCATGCTGGAGGGAAGTTATTACATTTTTTTGGGGGGTACAAAATTAATTAGCTTTTATATAAAGTGATCATTTATTCCATCCTTTACTGCAGTGTCTTATGTTTTTCACTTTATCTCAAAAGAAATTTTAGGTTACAGAAAAGTCACATAGAAATCATAAGGCCTTCACATATGCCCAAACCTCTCCCCCTCTCCCACTCTACCGTATTAACATTTTACATGTGTGTGGTACTTTCGTTACAATTGATGTATAAATATTGAAGCATTTCTGCTAATCATGGTCAGTGGCTTACATTATGGTTTACATTTTGCATCATACATATTTGTAGGTTTTGCCCAATTTTGAAATAGCCTGTCCATCATTCCAAGATCATGCAAAACACTTCCAAAGTCCTAAAAATGCTTTATGTTCATTCTATTCTATTCTTTCTATTCTATTCTATTCTATTCTATTCTATTCTATTCTATTCTATTCTACTCATCTCTCCCCCTCTCATCAGAAAATATGGTAACCGGTAAGCTTCAATTTTTGAAGAAGAAGGTTCATTCCAGAGGTCACACTCATGCTTGTCAAAGCAAGATCTCACTGACCACCACAGTAAAAAGTGCCTCAAACAGTGGTGCCCCTGGGAGCTCCAGAGACACCCAGAAACCATAGGCAAGGCAGACAATGTCAGGAATTCAGCACCCTGCTAGTGGGACCAACCCTGGAACTTGTGCCGCCAAATATAATAAAGCTAGACTCATTCATAATTTACCTATACATGGCTCCTCTGCCCTTCCTCTCAGGAACCACAATTACCACTATACTTATTAAATGTATGTCCCAGAGACTTAAATCTTGTCTTTTCTTCTTTTAAATATATTTTATATTTATTTATATATAGTATATATTTACATTTTAATATTAAATATATTTTTAAATATATTTTTTAAAAATATATTTAAAAGTGGGAGGTATGGGGAGCAGGGCATATGAGAATCCCAATATTTTTATGTAACATTTATATAACCTAAGTATCTTTATAAAATAAAAAAATTTAAAGTTATTGCTTTTATATGTTGAGTTCAGCTTATAGAAAGCCATATTTGACCAACAAGGAGGTTACCCATAGTTAACTCTTAGGCCTCTATGTCACTAGGCTAAGTTTCAATTTCAAGAACAAAGGCTTATAAACATAACCATCAATATCAAGGGTCCTTCAATGGACCATCCTCCTTCAAAAGTCATTGTCCCTGTATTTGGGGCATTCTTATTGTTCCACTGGAGACAGTGGCAGAGCTCCCCTAGATGGGAAGTTGATATTTTTTGCTCCTGTGTGAACCTCTACCCATGATGGCAATGCCCCATGAACACTTGAACACATTTATATGCCTTAAATGTACACCCAGTGAACTTCCTCCCATGTATCCTCCATCACCAACACCCTGCACCAGTGATCATGCCCTGTCACAGTTGTAACCCTTCTGTGATGCAAAACTTCTTCAAAATTGAAGCTAATAAAATAGCCACATTCAATTAAAAAGAAAATGAAATAGTAATGATAGTTTTATACATAAGAAGTAAAATAAAGAAAAAATTAATAAAAAGTAAAAATAGAATATTTTTAAAAATTGGAATATTAAAAAATAATGAAAAAATATTTGAAGAAAAAATTATTGTTTTTTACATTTTGCCTTTTATCACTGTAACACGGTTGTCCTGCATATACAGTAAGATTTTCCTCCATTTATTCCCTCAGTGTCTTACTTTCTTTTTTCTTCAAAGAAGTTTTAAGTCACAGTAGAGTCATGTACAGAATAAAGGGGATTCCCATATACCCAACATCCTCCCCCTCTTCCACATCCCCCATCTATAACCTTTTATATGCGGATTGTACATTTGTTACAACTGATGCGACAATATTGAAACATAGATACTAACCATTGTCAATGTTTCACATTATGGTTTACATTTGGACTATATACTTTTATAAGATCTGATAAAATTTAACATGGCCTGTATCCATCTTTGCAAGATAAAGGAGAATATTTTGATCGCCCACAAATTATCCAATATTCTATCTATTTTATTCCTTCCTCCCCCTCCCCTTTGGGCCCATGGCAACCACCAGGCTTCACTCCTCGAAGGAGAAGATACATATTTACTTGCAACTTCATTGACGGCTTGACATACAGATCTGTCCTCCCCTATTAGGCACTGCCGATGCTCTCAAGTGACTCATGTCCTTCTATTTGAGAACATAGTGAACCTCCCTAGGATGGAAGTCCAGCACCTTCCTGATCATTGTGTGGGTCTCTACCCAATCATGCAACACACTGCCAAAATGATCACTCTGACTCTCCCTAGAAGCCTGCCTCAGGTGTTCCCTGGCCCAAATGCTACCCTTCCAAAACCCTAACCAGTAACCCTTCTTTGTCATATTTCCAAATAAGCATTCCCAACATTGTGATTTCAGCCATGTACATGGGAATCCCCAGTGTTCACCTGCACCCTCCCCCAACCAGCCCCCTAGTTCCATGGGCCATCCAACCCACTCTCCCCATCCTCCCCACACTCCCTGCCCTGCCCACTTGTCACACCTGCACCACTCAACCCAATATTAAAACTAAACTCCTGCCATGCCCCTTCACTGCACAACCACACACTTCCACCCTATCATAGATTTTGCCAGTATGAGCATTGGCTCACAACCTTCTTCTCCATATCTATTTCCTCTAAACCTATCTTTCAGACTCTAGCTCTCTGAGTCTCCTCAATTTTTTCAATTAATTTCAATGAGGTGATATTATTTGTCCTTCAATGCCTTTCTTGCTTTACTTATCTTAAGGTCTTAAAGATTCATCCATGTATCCCATATGTTACCACTGTATTCATTCTTAAAGCTGAGTAATTTTCCATTGTATGTATATACCACATTTTCCTTACCCATTCCTCTTGGTTTTATTACAACTTTCGGCAATAGTGAATAATGCCTCTAAGAACATTGGTTTGCATTTATCTGTACATGTCCTTGCTTTCAATGCTTCTGGGTATAGACCCAGCAGTGGAATTGCTGGATTGATAGTATTTGTTTTAGGAACTGCCAAACTGTCCTCAGAATTGGCTGAACCATTCTACATTCCCACCATCAGTGAATGAGGGTTCCCATTCCTCTGCATCCTCTCTAACACTTTTATTCTTCTGCTTTTTTATTAGCAACAAATCTAACGGGTTAAGATGATATTTTATTGGAGTTTTGATGTGCATTTCCCTAATAGCTAGTGATGTTGAGCATTTTTCATGTGCTTTTTTGGCATTTGTATTTCTTTGGTGAAATGTCTATTCAAATCACTTGCCCATTTTTAAGTGAGTTGTATGTAATTTTATATTTGAGGTGTAAGATTTCTTTATATGTTGGATATTAGGTTCCTATCATATATATGGTTACTGAATATTTTCTCCCATTGGGTAGGCTGCCTTTAAACTTTCTTGACAGTCTCCTTTGAGGTGCAAAACTTTTTAATTTTCAGGAGGCCCCATTTATCTATTTTGTTCTTTTGTTGGTTGTGCTTTGGGTGTGAAGTTCATAAAACAATTTTCTTTTACAAGGTCCTGTAGATGCTTCCCTACATTATCCTCCAACTTCTTTATGGTTTTGGTTTCTATATTTAGATCTTTGATCCATCTTGAGTTATTTTTTGTATAAGGTGTAGATGGTGTTCCTTTCTCATTCTTTTGGATATGGATGCCCAGTTCTCCAAGCACCAACTGTGAAGAGACCATTCTTTCCCAATTGAGTGGGCTAGGAGGCCTTGTCAATATCAGATGACTGTATATGCAAGGGTTTATTAAAAAAACCTCTCAATTTGGTTCCAATGGTCAGTATGTCTATGCTTCTGGCAATAGCATGTACTTTTAAACACTGTATCTTTGTAGTATTTCTTAAAGTCAGGGAGTCTGGTTCTTCCAATTTAATTTTTCTTTTTCAATATTTATTTGGCTATTTGGGGCCTCTTGCACTTCCAGATAAATTTCAGTTACTTTTTCCAATTCAGTAAAAAATGCTGTGGTGACATATATTGTGATTGCATTAAATCTATAAATCATCTTTGGTAGGATAGACATCTTAATGAAGTTTAGTATTCCTATCCATGAAGGAGGAATATTGTTTCATTTATTTAAGACTTCTTTGATTTCCATTTAGAGCATTCTGTAGTTTTCTGCATATAAGTTATTTACATCTTTAGTTAAATTTATTCCTAGGTATTTGATCCTAATAGTTGCTATTGTGAATGGGATTTTTTCCTTGATTTCCTCCTCACATTGCTCATTATTGTTGTACAGAAATGCTACTGAATTTTGTGCATTAATCTTATAACCTGTGATTTTACTGAACTCATTTATAAGCTCTAGAAGTTTTGTTGTAAGTTTATCAGAGCTTTCTGTGTATAGGATCACGTCATCTGCAAATAGTGAAATTTTTACTTCTTCCTTTCCAATTTGGATGCTTTTTATTTCTTTTTCCTGCTGAAGTGCTTTAACAAGTACTTCTAACACAATGTTAAATAAGAGTGGTGAGAATGGACATCTTTGGCTTGCTCCCAATCTTAGAGAGAAAGCATTTAGAATTTCACCATTGTATATGATGATAACTATGTATTTTTCATATATGCTCATATCATATTGAGGAAGTTTCTTTTTATCCCTATCTTTTATAGAATTTTTATCAGGAAAAGGTGCTGTATTTTGTCGAATGCTTTTTCTGCATCTATAGAGATGATCATGTGATTTTTTTCTTTTGATCTGTTTATGTGGTATATAACATTGATTAATTCTCTTATGATGAAACATCCTTGTACACCAAGGATGAAACCTACCAGGTCATGATGTATAATTCCTGTGATATGCTGTTGAATATGATTAGCAAGTATTTTGTTGAGGATTTTAGTTTCTAGAGACATTAGAGAGAATGGTCTAGAGCTTTCCTTTCTTCTGAAGTCTCTGACCTGTCATTAGGGTGATGTTGGCATCATAGAATGAGTTTGACAATGTTCCTTCCACTGCTATTTTTTGGAAGGGTTTAAGCAAGATTGGTGTTAGTTCTTTCCAGAATTTTTGGTAGAATTCACCTGTGAGTCCATCTTGTCCTGGCCTCTTAGTTGGGATGCTTTGATGACTGATTCTATCTCATTTCTTGTGATTGGTGTGTTGAGTTCATCAATTTCTTCTTTTGTCCATATATGCTGCTTGTGTGTTTCTAGGAATTTGTCCATTTCCTCTAAATTATTCATTTGGTTGGCATATAATTTTTTACAGTATCTTCTAATGATATTCTTTATTTCTGTGGGGTCAGTGGTGATATCCACTTCCTTATTTCTTATTTAGTGTGCTTGTATCTTCTCTCTCTTATTTTCTTTGTTAGTTTAGCTAAGGGTTGGTCAATTGTATTGCTCTTCTCGATGAACAACTTTTCCTGCATCCCATAGGATTTAATATGTTGTGTTGTATTTTCATTCATTTCAAAGTAGTTACTGATTTCTTCTGCGATTTCCTCCTTACCAACTGTCTAAGAGTGTATTCTCTAACTTCCATATCTTTGTGCCTAATCTTATTTTCTGCCCCTTACTGATTTCCAGCTTCATTCCATTGTGGTCAGAGGAGTTACTTTGCATAATTTCAATCTTTCTGAATTCCTTGAGAACTTTTCTTTGGCCTAGCATGTGGTCTGTCTTGGAAAAATATCTATGTGCATTCAAGAACACTAGCTCACTCTATTTTGGTGTAGTGTTCTGTATATGTCTATTAATTCCAGATTCTCTTATGTATTATTCAAAGACCTTTTTTCTTTATTGATTCTCTGTTGAGATGTTCTGTCTAATGGTGATAATAGTATATTAAAGTCCCCCATTATAATTGTAGAGGCATCTCTTTCTCCACTTACTTTTTCCAATATTTGCCTCATGTATTTGAGGTGCCCTGGTTAGGTGCATAAATATTTATGATTGTTCTTTCTTCTCAAAAGTTTAACCCTTTTATTTATATAGAGTGTCCATCCCAATCTCTTCCAATAGTTTTGCATTTAAGTCTATTTTGTCCAATATTAGCATAGCTACTCAAGTTCTTTTTGTTTATAGTTTGCTTGTAAAATTGTTTTCCAACCTTTCACTTTCAGCCTCATTGTAACCCTTGGTCTAAGGTGGGTTTCTTGTAGACAACATATGGATTGGTCATATTTCCTTATCCATTCTGCCATTTGGTGTCTTTTGACTTGTGAGTTTAATATATTAACATTCAATGGTATTAATGTTAAGGAATTACTTACATTAGCCATATTTTCTTTGGGTTTATGTGTGCCATGTTGTTTTATTTCTCTTTTTGTCTTTTTAGTTGTTCCTATATGCTTCTCCCACTCTCTCCTGTTTGTTCCTTTCAAGCTGCAGATCTTTTTTTTTAGTATTTCCTGAAAGGTAGGTTTCTTATTGTCATACTCTATTAATTTCTGTTTATCTTGAATATTTTGAACTCTCCGTCATTTTTGAAAGTCAGCTTTACTAGATTGAGAATTCTTGACTGGGTTTTTTCTTTCATAACCTTAACTATGTCATACCACTGCCTTCTTTATTCCATGGTTTCACATGAGAAATCCGTGATTAAGCATATTGAACTTCTCTTGTATGTGATGGTTCTCTTTTCTCATGCTGGATTCAGTGTTCTCTCCTTGTCTTGATAATTGGAAATTTGACTAGCATATGTCTTGGAGGAGGCCTGTTGGGATTTGTACTGTTTGGGGTGTGCTACACTTCCTGGACATGTACATTCATCCCACTCAATAGGATTGAAAATTTTCAGCCATTATTTTCTCCAACATTCCTTCTGTCCCCTTTCCCTTCTCTTCTCCCTTGGGGATGCCTATAATGCATATGTTTGTGCATTTTGTGTTGTTATTCAGATCCCCAACTCCTTGCTGGAGTTTCTCTATCTTTTTTTCCATCTGTTCTACTATCGGTTTGATTTCAGATGGACTGTTTTCTCCATCACTAATTCTTTCCTCTGACTGTTCAAATCTGCTCTTACGTGCTTCCAGTGTATTTTTGATGTCTTAGATTGTGCCTTTTTCCACCATCATGTCTGTTATGTTTTTATGTATGTTTACAATTTCCTCAGTATGTTCTCCTAGTGTCTCTTTAATATCCTAAACCTTTTCCTTCACTCCATTAATTTGGCTCATGATATTTGTTTACACAGATCTGATTAGTTGTTCCATTTTCTACATCTCCTCCTGGGTTTAGTTTATCTGTTGGACTGGGCCATTTCTTCATGTTGATTATTATGGCTTATAATTTTTCCTGGTTTTTAGGCATTTTTTTTATCTTGATGGGTTTATTCAGTTGATTACTTTCTCTCTCTATTCTGGGGTTTTATTTAGTTGATGTTTTTGAGCGTGTGGTAAGTTTTCTCTTTGACAGTTTGTTCATCTTTTTCTATTTTCTTGCTGTTCTCTTTGTTCCCTTGAAAGAAAAAAATTCAGACCAGAGAAAAGGAAAGAGTTAAGAAGAGAAAAAGGATAAGAGTAATAATAATAGTAAAAGGTAGAAGAAGAAACATATAAGACTTAGGAAAATCAATAATTAACTCATGTATGAAGAACAGAGGAATAAGAATTTTAAAAAGTGGAGTACAAACAATGAAGTGAAAAAACTGAATAGAAAAAAAATCTGGAATGAATGAAAAGGCCTGAATGACAAGAAAAGAGGAAAAGAGAAAAGAAAGACAAAAAGGAAAAAAATTAAACAAGAAAGAAAACAGAATAGAGGAGATAGATAAAAACAATAAAAATTGAATACAAACAAAGTGAGGTGGAATGTAAGAACAAAACAGAAAGCAGAAGATAACAGATGAAGGTAGGAAAAGAATTAACATAGGTAGACAAAATTAGTATACAAAAAAAGGGGGGGGAAACAAAGGGAAGGGGGAAAGACAGCAAGTAAGAAACAAGACAGCAACACCTTATTTTAAAAAAAGGGGAAAAAATCTGGGCTGGGGAAGTAGGAGGGGAAAAAAGAACAAAACACAAAATTGAAGCAAGCAATCAAACAAAAACTTAAGAAAAACAGCCATCCCTCTTAGGCCCCTGAGGAATTTCTCAGGCTGATGGTGTTCATGAATCAATTACCCTGCAGCCTGCCGTCTGCAAGTTTTGAATAGGGTTTTATCGAGTAAACTAAGTTAAATTTTAAAAAAGGAACATTTTTAAAGAAAAGTAAGAGACTCAAGAGAAGCTAATACAAAAATTATTTCTAATCACTGTACTAAAGTATCAGCTGGGTGTTTGATAACCCAGTGGATCACTACTCCAAGGAGAGCTGGGATTTGAACCAGGGATCCTGTATATTTATTTATTTAATATCTTTTTAAATTTATTTTTAAAAGATACTTAAACTACATAGATTGTTACATAAAAAATATAAGGGATTCTCATATGCCCCACTCCCCAGACCTCCCACCTTTCCCCACATTAACAACTTCTTTCATTAGTGTGCTACATTCATTGCAATTGATGAACACATTTTGGAACATTGCCACTAAGTATGGGCTATAGTTTGCATTGTAATTTACACTCACTCCCACTCAATTCTGTAGGCTATGGCTGGATATATAATGGCATGTATCTGTCACTGCAATGTCACCCAGGTCAATTCCATGTCCTGGAAATGGCCCCATATTTCCTCTCTTTATCACCCTCCTTGATTTCACCCCCTCCAGTGGCCACTGTCTCCACATCAATGAAATAATTTCTTCCACTGTTAGAATCTCACGGTAACTCTATAGTAGAACACCAGTATCTATTCTGGTCCATATTTTATTCACAAGACCTGAGGTTTCTGGGATGGTGATGCCCACTCCACCTCTGAGAGGGCCCTTCAATCCCATATGACTGATGGATGGGACTCTCTTGCTTGCAGTTGTAGACTGTCTTGGTTCCTTGGTGTGGTGGTTGTCCATCCTCACCTCCCCATCAGCTGTCCTGGGTGAGTCCAATGAACTGGAGAATAGGTGCTGCTGACACATGGATAGCCCAGAGATTGAAGAATTCTGGACATACACCTACCAACTCCAGCACTAAATATAGGTTCAAACAGAAAGGACAGAAGAGGCATGTGTAGAGGAGTCACATCTGAGTCCAACTCTTTCACACATGAGAGCACAATCTCCAAAGTATGGCCCATGG